>JAUYWI010076852.1:0-13663 GCA_034780595.1 Parotoplana pacifica
TTCTGCAATTTTTTGAAATACATAATTGATATTTGTTAATCCGACTTTTTGCTATCCGACCCCATTTATAAAAGAACAAGAGGGGTCGGATTATTGAGAGTAGACTGTATTTACCATTAGAAGTAAAAAACCATCTATATTTACTATCGATTTATTTACAAAATAGTTTCAATTACTAGGATTTATTCAAAATCCTGGAACTTTTTGATTCGCCGTCATAGATGATCTGCTTGTATGGTATTTTATTTTCAAATTATATAAAATATATATTATTGTACATACTAGTTCATATGGCATCTTATTTTATCCAGCGCGGAAGTTTCGAAAATGTTGGGTAGCATCACTGGTCAGGTAATTTTGGGAGTATCATTGGAAAAAATATTTACATAAAAAATCCACAAGAGAATTTAGAGTATTGGTAACCAAATTTCATTCCAATCAATTAAAGCTTTTCCGAGTAGTTCCTGATTTTTGTCAGTGGTGGTTATTACCCCCTCTGTGACTACGAAGGGTTAAAGACTTGGTTTGGCGCACTAACAGTAAATTTCAAGATATTCTATCTGTTAAATATTTTTTGATCCCCAAAAATAATTTAAAAAATTTTGTTGGCTCTCAGTTTGCACGTTGGATACAAAAATCAATATTTTGAAGAAAAAAAAACCTAATACATAGTACATACATATGTTGTACAATGAAGTGACTGATATATTTTATTTTTGCTTTGGATTCTGCGCATGTTGATCGTGTAGAGGTGATTTATACCGATATTGATTCTTCGTTAATCAATATGGAGAACTGGGATATAACTACGTGGTTCCGTTAGATACATCGAATATGGATGTAACTAATCCACTCTATAATTCGTTCGAATGTTTAAGGAAGAGATGGACTGGCAACCAATCCGCGAGGTCATTCTGCTTAAACCAAAATGTTATGCAATTAAACTTGATGACGATGTAGATGATTCATAAACAAATAAACGGGCTAAAGGCGTGGTCTAATCTGTTGTGAAGAAACCGATTAAATTTGAAGATTATCGCCGAACTCTCGAAGAAACCAATCTGCAAAACGAGACATGCGAACACCAGCTCTATGCAGACAACCAGAAAAGAAAAACTTTTCCATGTTTGCCAGCCAGCGATTTTGGAAAGGAGATGGCTAATATATACAAACGGATCTTGGATATTCCCCACATACAAGAAGCTGAAGCGACGGAGCGAGAACGATTAATCACTGCGGCCAACATCATACGACTGACTAACAGAGTGACAACCAGCAAGACGTTATGATGTTGCTTTCAAGAGACAAATGGCAACGCGACTAAATGACCTTCCCAATGCGAAAAAGGCGAAGCAGGCAGCTAGGGTTGATCCTATCTCGGCTGATGACACGTCTGATAATTGCATTAACACTATCCCCATAAATGGTATCCATATTTTATAATAACGACTGTAAGGAACATGAGATATTTACCTGACAAAATTGGCTCTTAAGGTTCTCATAGTCAAACCTCGTATATAGGACCTTTATGGCTGTGAAAGCCTTGAGAGCAAATTTTGACCAACCTCAAAGTGGTGCCCAATCGACTCAGATTTGTTGATACAGATTATTGTTTACGAGAGGGGGGGAGTGGTGCTTAATTGACGCCGAGTCGATTGGACACCACGTTCAGGTTGGCCAACATTTTTTCCAAACAAAGCAACCGTTTATAGGACCATTTTTTTTCGAAATCAGAACCAAATCAGTTGTATCAATGGCCATTAGATCAATTTATAAACTAAAATAGTTTTCCTATCCCAAACGATATAACCGATTTGGATCAAATTTGAACAACGGATTGATGAAGTTTGACCCCATTCGGTTGCTTCGTTTGCTGTAAAAGAATAATTTTGGCTAACCTCAAAGTGGTGTCCAAATCAGAAATCAATTTTGAGCCCAATTAATTTTTATCCCCCCTGTGTGTATAAGGGCCCATTTTCACTACTACAGACGTAGTCAAATTTTGGTGGTAGCCGCACCGTAAAATAATCAGAAAGTGTCTTTTTGTCGTATTCTATCCAAATTTGACGAAAAACGTTGCAGGTATTTACTTGAATTGTGAAAAATATGGATTCACATTTAGTGAAATTTGTGAATAGTATGAAGAGTTTTCTATAATTTGCGGCTAAAAATTTTTTTTTCGGTCTTTTGGTCTTTGAGTTAAATCGGGCTAAGAAAATGTTTGTGGGACATGGAAAACAAAACAATATTCATTTTTTCCATTCTATGGTCACTAAATAATAGGAAATTTCTGCCTATGATGATATAATTTTACTTATATAGTTATACATAGATCGAAAACATTGGGTGATTTCAAATTTGACTTAAGACTCTCCTTCCATTAGTTATGAATATGGTGGTTTCAAAATACATGTAATTTGTTTTAATAAATATATTGAACAAAGGGATTCCAAATACATATTGGGTGATTTCAAAGTTTGATTAAACTAATGCTAGGTTGGTTTCTGGATTATACTTACTTTTAAAACCAACTTAAAAAACGTAATGAACAAAAGCTTTTTATAAACGTTAAAACCAACAGAGGTTCTAATCTTAAGATCAACTTGGAAATCGCCAGCTGTCTATTAAACCATTTATGGTCACTGGTGATAATTTTAAAAAATGTCTTAGCTGATTGAAATGAAATTTGACTTCAGTACTAAATTATCTTGGGGATTTTTTGCTGTAAAAGTTTTTGATCCCCAAGGTTACCTGACGGCCCTCTGAAGTCAGATATTCATAGATGTACTGTGTAAAACTTTACTGTATATTCCGGGTTTTTGAAAATATCTGTTTTTGTCCATAGGGTGCAACATTTTATTTTTAAAATTTTGCCATAGAAAAAACAAACTGTTTGTTTTTCAACCCGCCAAACTACATGCTAAACGCCTATGGAAAAATTCAAAAAAAATATTCACCCAAAAATTTTATGAAAATTTTATTGCCCAAATTTGGCTATAGCTAAAAATTGGAAGTTTGATTTACTCATGAAGGATAATAACTATGTACTTTTAGTACCTTCAAATTTGGCGTATATAGTTTTTATCTAATGCTTAAAATTATCCGCTTTATCCAAAGTCTAGAATTGAGGTTCACTGATTTAGGGTCTGGGCTTGAATAATGTGTTAAATGGAATATTAAAAAATTCTATTTTAGTGATTGATTTCATTCAAAACCATTAAATGATTTAGAAACTCGTAATAAGCTATTATAAACTTGCTTTAGAAAACGTTTATTAAAAATTGATTTTTATGAACCTTAATCTCGAACACCATAAATATGAGGTCTTAAATCATGTTTTAGATGACTTCTGGACAAAAAATTGATAATCAATAATTTGTAGCACAAATTTAAAGTCAATCGTACAAATGATTATTGAACTTTTGATAACGTGTCATCAGCCTGTAGTTCGTCCCCCTTATTGATTTTTTCATAAAATTATAGTCGATGAATCTTCCCAAGGTACCAAATTTCAGCCTAATCGATACACGAGAAGTATGCAATTCTATGGGGGTAAAAACCCTCCTCTCTGTGACTACGGTATATATTTCTAAATGTGAATATGATGCGTTAACACTTAATAATGAGATTGTGAATTTCTATTAAACACCTTTTAATTCAGTGCCGATCACGCACCTGCATCCAATAGAAAATTAATCATCTACAATGTAGTTCATTGGCCTAGCCTGCAACTTCATAGGTATAAAGAATTAATAGACAAGTTTATTATTATTTTTATTGGATTTAGGATTATAAATATTTTATATTAATTTATAGTTGTGTTTGCATATAACATGAACTTTTGTTTTAAATATGGCGGTTTGTATGTGCTACTATTTTGTTTTCTTTTGAATCTATACAAACAGAGTGTCATTAGTTCGGAGTTAACTTCAGTTATTTCCAGGCACTGTTCGGGCAAGACAAAAATTGACAAACAATGTTTTGTGACCTTGGCCGACAATTTTTTCAATCGATTTAAGTTTTGTTCGACAGATAAGAATTGCTTCATGTGTGAGAGATCAAAACAAGTGAGCTACGATTTGAATAGTTTTGTTTATTCTAACCAACCAAAATAAAGGGGACGAACTACGGGCTGATGACACGTCATCAAGTTAAGAAATCATTTTTCCGATTGACTTTAAATTTGTGCAACAAATTCAGATTTCTTTTGAAATAAATTATTGACTATCAATTTTTTGTCCAGAAATTTAAAACATGATATTTATGGTTCTCGAGATTAAGGTTCATAAAAATCAATTTTTAATGAACGTTTTCTAAAGCAAGTTTATAATATAGTGCAATAGTGAATTAACCGTGACAAAAGGTAGGCTTGTAGATCATCCCAAGGACTCTAGCACAATTCCAGAACACTACCGGTTTCACCCTTGTTAGGGATCGTCAGGTGAACATAGGAAATTGCCGAACCCAAGCTCATACTACTTGAAAAGTAGCAAGCCTAGGAGCTCTAGAATCCATTTCAGATCTGCACTTATTGGTATCACACCAACATTAAGAGAGCAAAAATGATTTTGCATATTAGGCAAAAAATAGTGCAATAGTCAATTAACCCTGACAAAAGACTTGGCTGCAGATCATCCCAAGGACTCTAGCACAATTCCAGAATACTACCGGTTTCACCTTTGTTAGGGATCATCAGGTGAACAAGGGTGAAATCAGTAGTGTTCTGGAATTGTGCTAGAGTCCTTGGGATGATCTCCAAGCCAAGCCTTTTGTCAGGGTTAATTGACTATTGCACTAATTATACTTATATCTATTATAAATATTGAGTTATAGACTTAAATGTAAAATCAATAATTGTCGTCCCTAAAATGTAAGTTAAATTCAAGGAGACCAAACTGTCGTAAGTTAATTGATAGGAGCTAAATAACATTTGAATCATTGAATATCCAATGTTCTTATAATTGTTTAATTCTAGTTTTATTCAAAATAGATGTTTTCAGTCATCTGGTCCAAACCAAAGGCCACTTGACGTATGACCTTGAAAAAACATTTCTCTTATAAGTCTAAATCAATGTTCCAAATCTTAAAGTAATTTATTCAGTAGTTTCAGAGATATGAAAAATTGGCCTTTAAAAACCAACCTAAAGCTAGTGGCAAACAAAGCCTTGATATATGGATTTGAAAGAATTTGAACAAACTTCACACTTTTATATTGAAATCCAAATTAAAAAATATTCACCATTTAATTTGATAAAAAATATTAACTGACCCAACTTTCTAGTCTCTGATTTGTAATTTAGTTTTACATAATGTAAAAGTTGTAATAGCACCAAATGCAAAAGATTCCGACATGGAATTAGCCCCAGGACAAGAAACTTTCATAAAGTATCAACTGTCTTGTCAGCGTTTTATGTTGATGAGATATGCAACAGATTTGTCATATATGTATATCTTTGTAATGGAATGTGATCGACAAGTTTTTCTTTTACAATTAACATTGAAATAACATCTAATGGAACAAAATCCAAAGTAAAAATAGAGTTAAACTGATTGCCAATCCACTTCATGAACACAGCTTGTCGGTGTTTTATAAAATTTCATATGAAATGATTTTTATAATATTAATGACCTTATGGCCATATGCTTCTGTTTTTCTAATAATAGCCTGTGCTACCTAATTCCATGTCGGTCTATCTTTCGAATACAAAAAAGCTGAAAGCAATCATCAGGATAATGCTTTCGTATCGATATCGGATTCCAATTGGAGTTTTAAGACATTCATTAGTGTGTCAACCTCAACACTGATTTTTGCGATTTCCGAACGCAGTTGTTTGTTATCTTCTTCAATGATTTTCACTTTCTCAGTCAGTGAATGTTCTTTGGAGCGCCTTAAAAATCGAGACTTTTTAGCTGCCTCATTGTTCTTTCTTCTTAAATTCCAGTAACTAGCGTCTTTGAGTTCTGTAGGCGTCATATCAGGACGACGTTTCATTTTCACGTTTAGTGGAGTTAAGAATGGTCCCGAAGAATTTGTTGAACTGGAACAGCTCTCGGCACCGCTTTCATCGTTTTCACCAGATCTCTCAAAAACATCTTTAGCCAAATTGGTTGAATGCATTGACGGATTTCTTACAGGGGATACAATGACAACAGCTGGATTACCTATAAAATGAAAATGAAAATGAATAGTATATTTATTTGTAACTTACATAGCATTCTAAGGCATCATAATGAGACAAATTAAAAAATGTGCTAATGGTAAAAATCTGATCTTATAAGATATAAAATAAGACAATAGTTGGTCCTTTGTTTTAGTTACAAATTTTTAAAATAGTGTATTACAGCGATTTTTTAATCCACCTTGAATGAAAATATATTTATCACTGTCTATAGCTACTGTTGGTAGAGGTATTGATACTCCATAAGAACAGAAATTATGCGAATTCATTTCAAAAGACTAAAACAATCAAATGAATAAGTTAGCTCAAACCCTAAAACAGTAAATCAACCTAAAAAAATTACTACAATGTGCAAATCTGAAGCTATTGAAAATATGTAATTAGTATGATAAACAAAATTGGTATAACTCAGGAATTTTATGTTCCAGGGATAAAAACAGTTATCGATCTATTCAAAATCATCATCAAAGACGTCCGTGATCACCATTTTTGTTTTAATTTTTCATTTCCATACTTATTTGCGGAAGAACATTTAATGCCAGAAACACATGGCCAAAAATTTCGAAATTAATTTCCACAAAATGTTTCAATCTTCAAGCATTAACTAAAAATTATACCATATCATGGAGGTTAATTTTTTTTTTTAGATGTAAGCGTAATAAATTGAATTAAAAAATTATTCTATCAAAAGAAAACTTACATTGCTCATTTATTTTGACACAAGGTGATTGAAAAGGAAAATGCAAGCCATTAGAGGGGACAATGTTTGGTTCGGGTGACGTCATATTGGAGGATGATGGGAAAATACTGGAGGATTCTACCGAGTTGTTGGCTACAATGGACGACAGAATATTCAAAGCCACAGCTTGCACATTCGCTGAAGCGTTAGGAGGAAGAATAAGAGTGGTGGTTGTTAAGTTTTTATCATTGGATTTTTCACATTTCACACTAAAATTTGTTACAGGGATATTCGATTTGGGAATAGTTGGACTGGGCGCCCAACAAATTTCTTTTGAAGTTGAATTCTTAAGAACAGAATCAATAACTTTATCTAAATTGGACACAAATTGAGAAGTACTGTCAACAGGAGAATAATTTCCACAGTTCAATAGCGAATGGGAGGAAGTGTTTATTTTGTAGTTTTTAAATGGACGTTCGCTGTCAGACATATTACTAATACTTCGTTTTCGTTTACGCTTTTTGGTTTCATTTTCCGTGGTAGGCGTAGCTTTCACGGTGGCAATAATCTCAGCTACGGACTTAGCAAAACTATTGACTTCTGCTCGGGAATATTCATAACTGTTATTTTCTGATGTGTCTAAATGGGAATCATGTTTGCTGCATGTTAAATCAAGAGGAGAAGTGTGAGTAGATCTTTTCTGAGACGCCGAGGTGGGAGGACTTTCATTAATTAAGAATGGTGCTGGTTCAAGAGGGGGTGGCCATGAGGATTCTGCTTCAATAAACGATTCTATAGGGTTGGTTGGTTCAGTTTTAAAAACAACGGATTCTTGCTTGACAATCATATTGTTATTGGAACAGGATTGTGTGTGTCTGCGTGAGTCATCTGAAGTTTGGGTTTGACCAAAATCAGAAGAGCTGATGGGAATGAATGCTGAATATATTGAAGGTGTCAACTTCTCTGCTCTTGAAAATTGCAAGTTCTAAAGGCAACAATGAAATAAAAGTAAATGTAATGTGTGCGGCAGGTATAGCATATTGATTCATTTGTATATTTTTCATTGTTAAAAATAATCAAATCTGCTTTTTTATGAATTGTATTTTGGTACTTCGAAAAATTAAAAATATCTAACAGTCAATTAATTAAAGTTTTAATTCTTATTTGACTTTATAGCATGAAAAACTATAAATTCAAAATAAATAGAAGTATAAATGATCTGGTATTCCTGGCTCCCTAGACGTGTCCCCAGCCGAGCGTGGAGAAGGGAGTCTAGACTCCACTAGAAATTTAACTTCGGCAACGTATAAAAAATGAAATTTGATACAAGTTACCTTTGTGAAAATTCATCATTTGAAAAAGCAAAAACTGAAAAATCTTTTATTGGTCATGAAATAAAATTAATCATCTGGGGCTGGCTAGTATATGACGTCAAAGGGCCCCAAAAATCGATAATCAATATTTTTCAGCTGGGTCGAGTAATTTTGAACAAAGTTGGTGGACATAATTATGGAGTTACTCAAATGATAATTATATCCTATTCAAGCTAGGTAGGAAGTAACAATCTAAAAGGCGCTTTACATTATTGCTTACAAAACTATCGATTTCTAAAACAAAATCACGTGATTTATGATCTCAGAAATCATTGAGCAAATTCTTTCAAAGCTTTTATTGGACCAACTGTGCTAAGTAATAATAAAGGTGTAATATGAAAGTCGTATGGGTAAACAGACAAAATGATTAGAAATTTTAGCCATATTTTAAAATAGCCATATTTTATGACTTTTTGGGCAATAAAATAGTTATAACTCTGGTTCTATGTATAAATTTTCACTGGAATTTTTTTAAAACTGACTTTTAGCCATAGTCGAAAGGAATTTTATTTTAAAAATTTCAGAACCGTTTATTACAAGAACAAAATCTACATATCTTATCTTAATACATATTTTAACTATCAAACGAAACAGTCTGAACTTTATATTGATTGTCAAAAAATTCAAATATCTTAGAACTCCGGGATAATGGAAAAATAAAAATTGAGTAAAATGTAAAATTTCGATGAAACAAGTTGCTCTTTTTCTTACGTTTAAAAGATATATTCATTATGAAATCAATAAGAATTTTGAAAATCTAATAATATCTCAGTCGTGGTCAGGTAGTTCTTCAAAACCTAAATGATCAAATTTAATTAATATCTAACCTAAACGCAAGTAAATCGGTCAAAGTTTAGGTAGACCGACGTGACAGGAGATGCTGTTTATTGCATCTATTACGTATCATTATTTCACAATTTTTACCTGAGTACAATCTCTGGTAGGTATACAAAGTAGGTTTTGAGGTTTACCTTGTATTAGGTACCACAGAGAATATTGATAGGTTCAAAACGTGATATATTGTTTTCTAAACATTTCATATATAAGCCTCTCAATTGACCCTCTAGACGTACAAATCGTTGTTACATAATCTACTTTCAGGTTACGTAACACTTATCCAGTGCACAGATGGCGGGCTTCAAACAATAGCTTATAGAAAAATAGATCGTACGTCAGGTAGTTTGCGTTTTGATGAATTTTGAGAAAATTATGCTTAGTCTCGGAAAGATGTTTTATGGACAATAGACAATTTATAGTTGTTAAATAATAAATCATAATGAAATTACGAAAAATTATATTCTCCATATCAAAGATCTCCAGAAAATTGTGGATGAAGCCGCCAAAAACAGTGAGAAGAAAGGCTTGAAAATGAATGTAAGAAAGACGAAAATAATGCTGATAGCAAGAGAAAGAGGCCCAAAGATAATTATTTTCCATCGCTATCGAATTCAAAGACAATAATACAGATAACAAATGAATTTCAATTACCATGCTGATCTGTTGAAAAGAATTGTACACAGAGCTCTGAAAACAAATTTCCATTTTACAAATAATTTTGTAAAATTCTATAACGTCTTTTATTGTTTTAATATTTCCTTTCAATATCATTTCCAGACGTATTTTGATTTCATAATTATCAGTATTTATTATTTAAAATTGATGAAAACGTTTAGTGGGGGAGGGGAGGATTTATCAGGTAATTTTATCGCCTAAATTTGAATCAGAAATACTAAATCGGTATTAGGTTTTTTGATCAACATATTTAACTCAAAAAGCTACATAAAAGAATTTTTTTAACTGAACGTAAGCTCATTTTGTAAAATTAAGTCACTATATTATTATACCCCTATAAATTGTGTGTAGTTTATTTAATAATTTCAGAATGTTGGATGAAGTACTGACATTGAACGTTGATTTATTATGGATTATGAAAGTACAAAATCAGAAACAAGGTAAATTGCAATTATCTCTTCAATAATTCGCATAAGAGACAAGTAATAAAATTGTTTAAGAATAGGAAATACAGAGAGTATCCCTCAAATAAAAAATACCTAAGATAAGGGGATCGATAAGGAAAGATTAAAATTCGTCAACACCAGCGGCAATAATTGACCATAAATTGTATGTGCAATATTTGCTTTCAACAAGAAAATGCTAAAAACAGCAATTTCCATTGATCGGCTGTACAATATTTAATCTTTAGTTTTAAAATTGCCTGATTGCTTACAAGAATTTAAAATGATTACCTAACAGTAAACAACTTGAGATATGGTTATCAATTATTTGGCTATCGGCTGGTCGGGGAACCATTATTGTGTACACATAAATGTAGTTAAAACTCACCACTGTGATGATCCTAAGTCCCGCACCATATATTTTGTTATTGTCTTGCATTTTAAATTCTTTTACATTTTTCATTTCTGACTGGACAGATTTATTTTATTTTCGGATGAACTAGATAGTACTTTCAATCACCAAGCTTGATTGACCATTTTATCATGCCTCAGCTTGGGTGTAGAACAAGATGCGCATTATTAATTTTTATTTGATCTTGAAATGTGGTTCTTTTATGTTGAAGTCATATTTTTGCACATCTTTTGGTTAGATTGTATTTATTTTTATGGTGTTAGTACTGTCAAAGGCTTACAAGATTTTATTTTTTAATTTAGTATGTTTTCTGCAGTAAAGCTTTCATTCTACATATTTTTTAAAAAATGAGTAGATCCAGAGAAACCTCCAAATAGATTAGTGGCACCATCCTTACTCTATGGTGGCACCTACCCTATAAATTTATAGTAGGCACTAATTGTTTAACGATTTCTGCCTCATTGCTTGTGAGTGTGAATGCATGTATAACTTGTCTGAGTTGTTGAGTCAGAATACATCGGCGGGGTTACGTAATTCAAAGACAAAACAATTAAATCACCGAATACAACATTAAAAATATGCCATCGATCAAACAAAATTATTTACTCATACCATAATCCATAATTTGTTTTCTATCGACAAAAATGTGTTATGAATTCTTATTCCCTCTCTTAGATATACCTAACATTGCATTTAATGATCTTAATATTTTATAAAAAGTACATAATTAATCTAATCAATAATACACATTTCCGTTTTATCGATAACAATAACAAAAAACATTTTTAATGAGCATGTATTTTTAATTAATTAGTGTAACAAAAGAGTTATTATCAATTTTTCTCTTTCAAAGCGCCAAAGTACCAAAATATCTTTGAATAATTACATATAATTATGCATTTAATTATATGAATATTGTTCTTTTTGCGACCAAGTTATTATTTTTTAGATTTTTGAATTAACTAAGAATAAATATTTTCTTCTAATTTGTTTACTCATACCATGATCTATAATTTGTTTCAATTGACAAAAATACTCCTGTTGTGAAATCTTATTCCCTCTCTTAGATATTACGTTAAATGTAATTAGCTCGATATCTTATTTAAAAAATACATCTTTAATCTAATCAATAATACACATTTTCATTTTATTGATAACATAAACAAAAACCATTTTTAATGAGAATCTACTTAATTAATTAATTTGTAACAAACATTTGTCAACTGCATCAAAAGACAACTTTGTTAAACATTAATCTTAATTTTTTAAAAAGAAAATCGATCTTACCTTTGTCATTGAATTATTATTCCCAAAATATGTATCAGCAGTCGTCGTCGATGCCACAGCAGCGCTTGAATTAAATTCGCTGCTAGAGGTTATAGCTGAACGAGTTGCAGCAAGCATGTTCTAGGCTGAACCGATTATGCAATGTGTCTCATGTATTACGTAATACTTTCAACAGGACGCAGCGACGATTGAACTACCACGTTAGGTAGTGCTGTGTGTGTTGTGTATATACAACTCTGCTTTTATTCAGTCTTCATTCATAGAATTAATCTCAATTACATGTTGTATGCTCTCTTCGTAACCTAGTTAGTAAGTTCTTCGATTAGTTGGCGGATTTACTAAAGAAAAATGAGGTGTAAAATGTTCAATTTTTTTCTGTCGGTGGTTTTAATAATTTCTAGGTATCGGTAGTGTATGTAGGCACCAAAGATGGTTTTCTCTGTCAACTTTACATTTAAAATAAATATCAGGTCGGTTCATAATTAAGCCACACCCCCTATATATTTATGACTGGCTTAGGTAGATTATACCCAACGTACCTATTATGCAGCATAAATTCATTATTATGCAATAGGCAGAGATTATGCAATATGCTCTACTACTTTATTTAAAAGAAAATCTATCGCTACGTTTTGTTGATGACTGTATTTATTGCTTTGCTGCTTTGTCTAAACGATTTCTATCGTACATATTGTGATATATAGGTAATTGTAAACTCAAAATTTTTATCTCATCTTCTCTTTCAGCTCGAACTAACCCTGGAAATTTACCCGTATTATAGTGTTATGCAATCATTGGCCAAACAGCAAACTTGACCAAAACAGAAAAGAAAAAGTCCTCATATAGCACAATATACAACACAAAAGCTGACATATTAATTTTGTGTTCTTCCGACGATATTTGATCTGTTAGACAAACTGCTATAAGTGGCTATACTTTATAATTACGTCATACAAATTTTCTGTACATCATAATCGGACATGAATCTTTTGTTTACTCAAATAGGCAATTTACATAAAAAATATCTGCATTATGTATGTATTAAATCAATTATGTCAGTTTTTTACTTCAAAATTTTTTTTTTTAATGTACACATGTCTATTACTGTTACCTCTTTTTCTCAGCGATAAGAAACATTTTTACAAGTTATTTTACATTGAATTTAC
Source organism: Parotoplana pacifica (assembly GCA_034780595.1). Classification (NCBI taxonomy): domain Eukaryota; kingdom Metazoa; phylum Platyhelminthes; order Proseriata; family Otoplanidae; genus Parotoplana; species Parotoplana pacifica. The sequence continues at coordinate 13,052 of JAUYWI010076852.1, forward strand.
AACAATGTTATGTATTTTTTTTGTCCCTGTATCATTTTTTTGTAATTAATTGTTTTTTGTAATTAATTATATTTACAAGAGCGGAAACGGAATAAGGTTTAAAATTTGTTTAAACGTTAATTTGTGAAATTTAACCGTTTTAATATTAGTGTTGAACGATTATTTGATGGATAACATTTTATTTCACGCTATTTCGATTAGTCGAAGAACTATGTATAACATTTTAGGAATCTTTTCATTCAACTAGTTATGGAAAGGTGTAGCAAATACATTTATTTTATTTTCATATTTTTTGGATTTCATTTTTAATATTTGTAAGAAATGGCATTATATGCACAGAAATATCATTAGTTATTAAAATTAAAAACATTACAATTTATTGTACCTGGGTTACATATATAAAACGGGAAATAACGTTTAAAATTTTAAACGTTTTCTCCCGTTTTAAACGGTACCGATTATATTTTACACCGGTTAAACATTCCAGTTTTAATAGTTGATAAAACGTTTTTTAACCATTATTCCCTAAAACACTCTACACTCTTACGCCAAATCTTCCCAAATACCTTCGCTTGATGTTCCCAAAGTAATCCGGGAAGATTTAGGGAAGAT
>JAUYWI010076863.1:0-20987 GCA_034780595.1 Parotoplana pacifica
CAACAATGTTGTAATGTCAGAGGAAACCCATCTACAATATGCACAAATTGTGGACAGTTGTCTCCAAGCAGTAATGTTGTTTCATCACTTCAGATAACTTTATCCCACTGAGCATCAATCCAATTCTGATGTGCTATGGCCCATTCATAATGCTTTTGAATCTGAACTTTTGTAAGTAGAGGCTTCTTTTTTGGATGTTTTGCGATGCATCCTACTTTAGTCAAATAGCATTGAATTGTTCTAAGACTACACTGTTTACCAATAGCACCCATATCTTCATGAATATCTCTAACAACCATACTTGGATTATTTCACTTATCAATCGCATATGGCGTAAATCTCTACCAGAGAGTTTTTTATTGCTGCCACCACAATTTGAATAATGTAAATTAACATTTCCTGTTTCATGATATCTCTTTATAATATCACTAACACTAGATTGACTCATGCCATCAATTTCTGCAATTTGCTTCTGATTTTTGTTAGAATGTTCAAATAAAGTTATTATTTTTTACTCTTTTTTTCACATCTTGCATTCATGTCTAGACTTCAAATATGTACTACCATAATTATTACAGAACATCAACATACTTAACAATCAATAATAATTGGCAGAAATTATTAGCCAGTCACATCTCCGATAAAGGGAAACCCTTTAATTCATACTGCACATTAATTTCATACCTATAAATAAACTCCTTTATCTAGAAATACATCTAAATTCGGAACTTGCTGTCATGTACTGTATAAGCACCTATTATGTCAAATAATTTCTTAAATGTGATAACTAATATATGTAGTTTTAAAAAGTGCAGTTAAAATTGAATATAGTTAATTCTATGATATTAATGGTAAACATTTCCATGAATAGAATAGAAATAATACAGGCATTTATGCCATAATAATTTTTATATATTTTCCATGGAAGGTAGAATGAAAATAATATAGTAGAATTTCCAGCATGAATTTCTATATTCATGTTCTTCTAACAAGCACTTTGTTTAAAACCAAAGATTTAGGTTATGAGATGGTTATTCCTACAAATATAATTGAAAGTATTTTACTGTATTGATAATTAACTAAATATTGTATAATTGGCATTGTTTTACTCTAAAATATCCAAAATTGGTTGTTCCAATGATACTTTCCTATAACTTGAGATATTGTATTTTTCATCTGCATCCAATTGGCCTATTAATTTATGGTATTGCTGCCTTCTTATGATGTTATAAGCATTTAAAAAATATTGGTATGGTCTTATGTTTACAGAATAGTTATTTTCCTGAAATTGGAAAGTATCACTTTTCCATATGAGGATTTCCTTGCTAGAAATCTGAGTGTGGAAAAGGTACTTTTCCAATGATGGAATGTAATTTTTTCTATGCATTACTTGGATACATATTTCTATGCATAAATTTTGTTTTTTTGAATATTAATTCTCTGTGGTTAGTAACAGTAATATTGTCTTATTCTGCTAGGAAAAGTAAAATTAACTTAGCAAATACTATGAAAAGATCTGCAGAAGACATCTTTAAAGATGCATTGCCTATTAAAAGTACTAAGAAATATGATGATACTCTGGAAAATTTAAATGATTTTGCAAACATGGAGGGTCACAAACCACCAGAAGAATACTTTGATCACTTGAAATACACAAAAAAGTTAGCATGTAGCACTAAATGGTCATAATAATCAATTATGAATCACAAATATCAACTATTATTTGGGGAAAATACAAGTTTACCCATGAATAACCATACTGTTGAAGTCTTTTGAGGAAGGATATGTTTAAAAAAAGTGCTAGTACATTTACTAAAGATGAGATAAATACTTTTTTATCAGCTCAGCATCTAATACTGGGGAATTTATCCATATAAAGGCCATGATTGTTTTAGGTTTCTGTTGTGGCTTAAGGTGCACCAATTTTATAACTATTAATTGTGAAGACTGAATTCAATGAAATCACTGATATATGGATAAAATACAGTGTTTCTAAACAAAGAGGATAGAACAAATTATCAATCAGTTAATATTCCTAATCCAAACAGTATTGTGCCTATGAAAGTATTATGAGCTAATAGGAATATATACTTAATCTACAAGAAAATAAATTAAGGATATGAGAATCATGTTTTATAAAGTGTTAAAGAAAAATGTAAAGAAAAGGCTACTTTTACTAACTAAGCTTTAAAATCATAGAAAGTGGATTTTTCCTATTAGGCAAAATATCTTGTTATTTATGAAAACCCATGTAAAGCAATTAGTTTGAGGTTGGTACAATGAATTCAATGGAGAAGATAATTGCCAGCATGGGATTGGATGTTACAAAACATGTTGAAAATATAAGTAATGTTGTCCTTCAAAATGATGTTTTTAGATAATCTCTGATAAAATCAACATAATTTTGGCTCAATGTTATCTAACAATCTATTGCCTAGTTTTATGTTTATCTTTTTTTATGCTGTATCTTTTATATTACTTGTGATGAAATTTAAATTTTATTGAACAAATATATGTGTTCCATGTATATTTGGATTAGTAATCCTGATTTTATATTGCTTTCTATAATATGACATAAATTTAACAGTAAAAAAGTTTCATTTTTGATGTGATAATATAAAAAAAAGATAATAAATTTTGTAATATAGAAACAGAGCATGATTATTATTGTGAACATTTCTTGTTTTGATGTACCACCATGACCCAAGATGGTTTTCTGAATCTATTTCTCATTTCACTCTCAAACTTGTTTAAACACATTAACTTTTTTTAAATGAAGGAATTGATTTTATCATTTAGTTGGTTAAATAATGTAGAGAGATGCAACTTATAAACAGAAATTAAACCTTTTCTAAGGACCCTTGCATCACCATGACAACTAAATTTTAGTCATTGTGTAGTATTATGTATGTTACATCCATGTTTGTAAATGACATGATGGATGGTGCAATGATGTTTTAATTGATTATTGTGACAGATGATACATTTAGGATATTGTATTCATTTTAATATTTGATGTAATATAAGTTTTGGTAGTCCAAGACACTTATTATAATATATTGTTTGATCTTTATTATGATAAATTATTTAACTTATAAAACCTACTGTCCACTTGAAACATATTTTACAGTTTAATTAACATCTTTTGAACAACACATCACACTAGTGATAGGCATACTCTGGCCACAATAACAGAGCATAGCATCATAGACTCCATTCAACATCAAACTCATATCCACAAGAATACTCAAAGTAGTGGTCATCATATATTAAACAAACCTATCAACCACACACACAAAAAATCATTGTTTGTTTAAACCAACTTTAATCTCTCTATTTTCTTTAGCTTTTTCTTTCAACAGATTTTGTGCTGAAATTTACAGTTTTCTTCATGCAAATATGTCATTCATCAATACATCAGAACAAACCAATAGTATGCATGTATGTTAAATTCTTTTTTTTTTCATTTTAGATTAGTAATGAGTCACTTGTTAGCAGTGGTTAAAGTTGAAGAATATAGATTTTATCTTTACTGTTTGTAAGTAAGTTTTGATGTCCTCATTTATATGTACAGTACTAATGTATGTATCTTTTAATAATTTATTAATTTTGTTTTAAAAGTTGTTAGGGTATTTGGTCTGTCTTTTAATTTGTGTAATGAATTTCCACACTTATATGAAAAGGTGTTTGTTTGTATATTTGCATCAATGGCAAGTTGCTTAAGTTTTGATATTCATAAAAAGGTATACCATTATTTCATTTCTTATAATTATTTTAAAATGTTGCAATGATATTGTATCTAGTTTTTTTGCATTTTCCAATGATTACTAACAACTGAAAACATCAACTAAACGTGTGTAGATGAATAGACTTGGAATATTATTGAGTGTGGTGTGTATAATTATCTCAAACATTACTATACATTTATTTGGATTTGTGATAGGTATCCATTTGTCTAGAATTACATAAATTTGAATGATGACAATATCATTTGGAATTCATATTATGGGGGTCACTTAAACAAACAGATAATATTTAATTGTTTGTAGCAATTAAATTACTTATAATTTCTTTGAAGAGACTGTTCCTTAAATATTGTAATTAATTCCCTAAAATTACTCCAAAACTGCTGATTATCTAGTCTTAACCAAATCATTTCTGAGGATAGTCAGAATTGAAAAGCTATCACATTCATATGTACTCTGTGGAAAGAAACGATTAGCAAAGGTGGTCAAGCATCTCCATAGATGGAAGCCGAATATGATGATGATGAATTTAGAAATAATAAAATAATTTAAAACAATTTACTACAAACAATTATGTAAATAAGATGATAGAAAAAAACTAAGTTTTTAAAGGAAATTTGTGAATTGATAGGTGATGATCAACGCGTGAAAAGTACGGAAACAGGTTTTGTATGAACGAATTTGTAATGGTAAAAGTAAACTATATACAAGTAAACCAATATGTACATAAAAATTGATCTTTTCATGCTGTGTAGTCTAAGTTGTACAGACTAAAATGAAATTATATTCTATAATTAAAATGGTTAAATCTGATGCGAAATTCAAAACTTAACTGGTGTTAGCATTTATACTGGGATTAACACTAATGTTGGTGTTTGGTGTTTATGTTTTTATTAGAATTAATAAATAAAGTGGTAGTTTCAAATTCAGTACATCCAACCTCAATTGAAGTATATACCAACACTTTTTAAAAATAATTTATAATTCTAGGTGAAACATATTTTTGTTAACATCCATACCCGTATTTGTTAGTTCCAAAAAATGTTTCCTTTGGCCAGCTATCTGATGGAAGTTTTTTGCAATACAGGAAGTTCAAAAAGACTAATTTAATATTTTTGTCATGTATGTTCTATATCCATGGCTATTATAAGTATACATCAATGTGCTAACTAAATACAATAGCTACTGTATTATTTTTAGCTTTTAATATGATGAAGATTTATATAGCAGGCAGCTTTGGATCTTTAATGGTTACAGGGATTTTGTCTGTGTCATTGTTTGGTAAGTAAATGGTTTGCTCTATTCAGGTATAATATTTAATTTTTGGAAATAAGTGAAGAAAACAGTCATTAAGAAGAGATTTGTTCTAGGAAGTAATGGGTGCATGCTTTCTTTCGTAGAACCTAACCTTGTGAAAATTTTGTCTGGAAACTATCATGTCAACAGTGGTCACTGATAAATGAGATATTAATGATGGAGTTCTTAATTACACTTAGTACATGGCTTTTTTGAATCTATTAAAAAAAACTAAACACTCCTTAGGTAATCTAAATTGTATTAAGGATTATCTAACATAGAATTGTTATCCTACTTGTTTCTGAGAATTAAGAAAGAACCTTACTTACATTGTACTCGTAACATTACAAATATTGAGATTAATTTAGTAAGACAGATGATTTTATTTACAGCTCTGGTCATACCATTTACTACTGCTCTGCAGACCCAGCAATTTCAACATTGTGAATGTTGGAAATGGCCAGGATGTATTTCGAATTGTACAACGCGTGAGTGTAAAACTTTTCTTTTTCTTGATTTTTCTCTTTAGCCTAAAATAAATTTAGTCACAATATTTTTAATTGATCAGTGTGACAGATTAGTCTAGTCAATCTGGGGTTTGTGGTCTATCTTTTTGGTACAGAAATGCCATATATTGGGGTATTGTTCCCATGTTTCTGTAGTGTCACCCAAAAAAGTAAAAAAATAATCCTCCGTACGCCTTTTTTGTTATTACACTTTTACCATAAGGGGAGCCCTACCAGTGGTACCAAAAGTGAAATAACTCTAAACTAAGCATTTTATGATAATACAATGTTTTACCAATAGATAGAAATATTACTATCTCCACCAGAAAAAAAACTTTTAAAGTTAATTTTGACTTCCGATGACGTCACAGGCCATTTTGGACCCACACTTACTCAAAAAGGAGTTTGACCTAAGAAAGTTTTACTTTTTGGGCACACTATACCGTAGAACCTTTATAGTTTTAAAGCCCCTAAGACATTGGACGAACTGGGGGACAATCAAAATTGATTTAAAATTATCATTAAAATAGTTAAGTAATTTAAAAACCGATTTTAGTGCGCATGAACCCAAATCAGTAATTTTGTAATTGTACCAATGACTCAAAAAGGAAACAATTTATGACTATATAATGTATTACCAACAGTTTCAAATATGCACCCATTCTATCAAATACAATATTTTTAAAAGTCATACATTTACTTCTGATGACGTCGCAAGACATTTTTGACCCACCCATGCATACAAATTGTAAGAGTGTTACTAGCTAAGACAGAAAACAAATAAAGCACTATCTAAAGTTAATTAAAATTATTATAGAAATAGTTTGGAAAGTCAAAAATCAATTTTCAGTGCACATGTACCCAAAATATAAAATTAATATTTTTATAATTATGAGCATATCTCAAAATGTATTACCAACAAATAAAATACTTTTGAAAGTCATCATACACTTATCCCAGATGACGTCACCGGTCTTTTTTTACTCCCCCTCCCACGCAGAGATGGGTGTCTGAAATTTAATTTCTAGCTACAAGAAGTGCCCAGTGAGATATGAAGGTCCATTATGTATGTATTATTTACAGCATATTTGATGTGATATAAAAGACCAAAACATCTGGCTACTTTCCTGATCTTTTCTAAGTTTCGACCTCATACTTGTGTGACTTAAGAATGTTTTTATCAAATTACTAAACATTGTAAAATTGTGATCATAATATTGAGTATAAAATATCTGTTTTAAAATTAATGTTACAGACAGTCTAAGGTATATCGGCATATGTGTTTTTTTATAATCCACAAGATAGCGTGAAACCAAAATTGCTTGTCTTTGAGTTGATACATTGGACATACTAGAGATATTCAAAGAGTTCCAGTAATGTTTATTTAGCAAAATCTTTTAGTTGGTTTATAATGTTGGATTTTGCCATCTTATTCAGAGATATCTTTACACCATCATTTGATCATTTTAACTCAGCTATTTAGGTACTATTATTCTTAAACAAAAAATCTGTTCAATTTGTGCTAATTAATGATGTGTTACACCTACTCGTATTTTTTTAGATACGAGATAGATACCAACAATATTATTCTTTAGGTTTATTTGTCGACCATAATATGTCGATTCTCTTGTCTGTAGAAATGAATACAGAGAGCACATAGACTCTATTGAATACATGACTGCAGAGCTTAATTAACACCATGCTTAGTGTTTGTTAATAGTATACCTATCTACTTGATAACACTACCTATTGTTGAAATTTTGTTTTGTTACATTACCAGTTAGCTAATTGTGGTACCCCTCCCTGGTGTTTATACTACACGCCTTGATCAGTGACAGTTATATTTTCCATTTCATTTAATAGTGGGGTCTACACTATAGATTAGAGATCGTCGTGGTTTGTTGCTGTAGTCGTCATTAGGTAGGTATCTACTCTGTTGTTTTTTAATATGACCAGTTAGTTGTGTAAGTGATGTATGGCTTCAGAACTGGTTGACCTAGTTTAGCTGCAGACAGTTCCTGCCCGTCTAATATAGGTAACCAGAATTTATTTTCAATTATAAGAACTTATTCGTTAAGAATTCAAAAAACGATTGATGGTGTCTTTTTGATTAGTCAGCCATATTATGTTGTATATTCCGTCTAGCGCTAAACGGCGATGATTTATTTCGATTTTGATAAAGTTCTTTTGTATAAATGTTGTCATTTATTTATGCCTATGTCTGAATAATGAGCGATTACTTATTGTATGAGTATGTTCAATAGTTAGATTTCTTTTAAATTATTGTTTTGTTTGATACACCACTATGCTCAAAAGAAACTGTACCAGCTAAAAGTATGAGATTTATAGAAAACTATCTATATTGGACTATTTCTTTAAATGTTACTTTTAGACGAGAAATTCAACGAATCGATCCCGGTTCCTTTTGGGAATGTTTCCAATAAAAAAAATCATAATGAACTTTTTCTGTATGGAGGAGGAGGGGGGGGTTCAACATAACTTCGAGTGCTCTGACGCCCTGGCTAAAATGCAAGATGACAATTATGTGTTATTGTAAGCTATGTCTTAGAAAATTATGATCGGTTTCATATATTAGCACAGAATTATTAATGTCTTATCAAATAGTTATATTCTGTTTTCTGTAGTGTACTTTAGCTTGGGAATTGTTAATATTAATCAGTTTTCGAACCAGTTATTTTTTAAATATCATGACTCGCTGATGCTAATGGATCAGTTGTTTTGTTCAATTTTTAGCATTAATTGAAAAGGCGGTTCGGGCGCACTATAATTTCCTAGCCAAGCTAGCGAAGCCCTTTACGATCATGTTTCCATATCATGTCCGACAATCCAAGAAGACTTACGACACCTCAACGCTAGGCAAACAAGTATGCAGGCCTTAAATTATTGTTGTTATGTGTATGTTTCTTTCATAGGTGTGTAGTTTGGGAAATTATAAACTGGGATGTGATGGAATTCTACATCTATCGGTTTTTGGTCGAATATATCTAATATGTGCATTGATTTATTTCATAAAGATAAGTTAATAGAAATTGTTTGTGTATAATTAGAGTGTTAGATCAATTCGCATCTAACTTTCTATTGAATTTATTTTTTGTAAGAGATGTGCTCGCTATTATGTTGATCTAGATCAGCTCTGTATATCGATGTATTTCACTTAACGGACAAAATTCGATTTATTGACAAGTTGAGTTATCCAGCACAACTCACTCTACTTTGCATGGTGAGTTATCAAACAATTATTTATTTTCGTATTTTTATGCTTTCAGGGCAACAAATATTATCAAAAAACTGTGTTTTGGGTGGATATACCCGGGCTGCAATACATCCAATTGAAGCTGAGGCGCTCCACGTAAGTTGGTTATTCAATTTATTTAGATTCAATTGAATTTTTCTCTGGCGCTACTACTAACTATCGGTTATTTGGTTGGAAAACCCAGCGACACATTTGTTAGTTTACAGTTGTCGTATTTTTCATTTTTGGTTATGTACTACTGTGATTTTTTTCAACGAATATGGCATGTTATATTGTTGTTATTGCTGCGGTAGGATCCTGAAGTTCCTTCCGCCATTGCTGTCTCATCTTCTCAGTTGTCATTAATGATCTCCCCATCGAACACTCAGTCTATTTCAATATCTCGTGGTCCGTGTTGTGTTCTGGTAGTAATGGTTAGTTTTGTGAAGGCCACAGTGATTTCTGCATTATCATTTTACAGCCTAGTGATTTGCCTTCGCTGAAAACTTATATCCAATTCTTGTTATTGATTTATTAAAAAATATGCTGTCATTCCAGACTTAGACAGTTCGTAATTTCAGTATGGGTACATTAATATATTAAATTTAATCGACAACAATACTTGTTATATAGGTAGACTGCAAGGTAGCTAAAATTATCAAGTTATGCGGCGATTTCAGACATCTAAGCAGTTGTTTTTTGGTGTTTTCTACATACCAGTAGCGCTACCCAGCTACACTTTTTGCAAAGGGATTAAGTTCCGTTTAAAGCGCGCGACTTGATTTATTGCACTTCCGATCAATTGTTTTGTACTAGCTAGATAACGCCTGTCTTGACTTATAGGTTGTTCGATGTTATTAACCTTGAATTTGTACAATATTGAAGTAAAATACAAGCAAAGTCACTTATTGCACAAATATAGGTACATGAATGAGAAATATATTTAATATGTTTTACTTGTAGGCCAGATTTGTGACTAATTTGTTTGTTCCTTAGGTGGCAGGTTGTTATTTCTTATAATGGTGTTAAATACCCTATTGATTACCTATTGGGGTTTTGCTTATTTCTAGTTTGGATAAGTGTTGTTGTGATGAGGTTGCTGGATTCGAGATGATTATTTTATTGTTGGGAATTGTTCCATTTTATTAGAAATGACACATTGTTGCTGTATACCACAAATTAAGCAGTAGAAAGTCTGTTGGGATTTCTTGTCTTCTTTCATCGTTTACCTGGCCACAGTGTTCTCAAGCAGTTTTTTAGACTGATATTATTATACTTTGTTCATTTTTCTAATCTAAATGTCTTTTTGTTGGTTTGTTTTTTCTTCTGTTCTTTATAAACGAAAGTGACAGCATATGATAGTATGTAGATGAGTGCTATTTGTCTTCACGGATTGTTGCTTTTATTTTGAAGAGAGTTTATGATAACTGTTTTTATCAGTGCTTGTTTTATTGTTTAGTGTTGGGATTTAATGACTGACTTTGATTAGGAGCTGAACAACGTTTACAACTTGCTATAGTGGATTCTTTAGTTTTTAAAATAAAATTGTAATTATTATGTCTAATCGATATTAGAATTCGACATAAATATCCCAGTTTTTATACTTATCGATTTCGTAATTATGTTGATGTTTTTTTAAATGATATTGGTAAATATAATTATACTTTGGGAGAAATGCTTATTGAGCTTTCAAATTAAATAGTTTGATTTAAGATCATTGAATCCGTGTTTGGTGTATGACGTCTTGGTATTTATGATTAATTCTGATGTTACAGCTGATGGTTCTGATTTTTTGTGACTTCGGGTCATTCAGCTGAGAATTGTTTATTTTGTTTTCGTCATCATTTTGATAATATTTTATATTTTACTAAGCAACTATTTCAATCCTGTGTTGTTTTGTTTATTTGGACAGTAGTCTGCGATTCGTCTTTGAACTGATAGTGGTGTGTTATTTTTGTGTTAGCTTATTCCAACTGTGCTGCACCTTCAGTGTGTTTTACATGGGAGTACGGTGATCTTATCTCGATATCGTTACCTACATTAGGCTGTCAATAATATCTGACTTCTAGAAACTTATATTGACCTTGTTCTACATCATTGTGTATCTGGCATTTTTCTTTCTACCTACCTATCTAACCAATAATATGTCTGAGTAGAGTTGGTTGGTGTATCACCCAAATATTAACACATTTTGCAGTCAACATTAGTTCAAATATATTTGAGTTTTTTGGTGGTTAAGTTTGGTTTTGGACGTTGTCAGATGCTATCTGGCATAGTGCAGCCTACTGTTTATCCAAGTTTAATCTTGTACTGTTTGGTTTCTCTTTTGCTGCACCTGATCCGCCAGATAGGGTCAAAAAATCTCACTGACCACTTGTGTCATGGAACATTTAGGTTGGGGAATATGCGATGTACACAAGTCACATCATAATCCTTCGTTGATAAATAAATCCATGTTTAATAGTGTATGTTGCGTAGAATAAATAAATAATTGATTGGTTTAAGACTTAAGTACCTCTCCTCTTTAGTAGAAGATAAAGTTCTGATTGAAGTGTTATTACATTTCAGTTTTCTGTATTTCATCACCTTACAGGGCGAGCCACTTTTTGTACTGGACCATCGTTTGACCTTTTAGCTATTTTTTTTGCACTGACAAATTCTCAATTAATATCCGTTATCATAGAGTTAGTTGCCTGGTTTCAAAATGGTAGATGAAAAATATTGTTGTAGGATTTAATTTTTTCTTTTTAAGACAACATGATAATCATAATTAAAATGTTCTTAAATATTTAGCATAGAGTTTGAATGCTTGTTACGTAGAAACAACTTTTGTAAGTCTTCAACACATCTTTGATAATTCCAAAAGCAACACACTTGCTCTAATATCGTAATTGAAATGTACCAATTTGAAATGGGGATTTTTAGTTTCAATTACTAAATACGTGTGGCAAATATCGAAATTAATAGCTCTACATTCTTTTTAAATTTTTAGGTATTCTTCTAGTTTCTCTCTAACTTTAGTTTGACTATCCATCAGCAGATAAATTATGTAAATTTGAATTCTGTTGTTACCTATTTCCTGAAGAAAAGGAGTTTACCTCGAAATTTAACGAGGATTATAAGAATTTTTTTCGTGCACAACATCATGTAGGTAGGTAGTAGTTTGAACGTTTATCAAAAGCATATTTTAAAGAAAATAGACTGATTTACGAGATTTACAATTTTCTTCAGATATGTGTCAGGCCGTATAATTTGATAAATGTAACAGTTCAAGAAAACTCTCCATTAACTTGAAAACATAATATAAAGGTATTTTATAATAGAATATAACTTAGGTACAATTGTGTGGAATTGATTTTGCGTTTAATCCTGTGTATGTTGTTGCAATGACAAAAGAACCGGAATTACATTATGTAATTTTACTTTTAGAACTGTGGACATAGATTTGGGGGGATTTGTCTTAATATTATATTATGCATAATAGCTTTATTATGTATTTTCTATTTAGCTATCTTCAACGCATGCTTGGTATATTACCTACCTTCTGTTTGTAGGAATTTTACTTTTGATCAGGCTCAGGGTAACATTATTGATGTACTAATAATAATAAAATGAGGAAAAGAATTAGCTTTGTTTTACAGAGTATGTAATTTATTCTGTGAGATAGAAGTTAATCAATATAGGTAATATGTCTATTTTGCTTTTTATTGTTCTATCAAAGAAAACCAAAATTTCCCTCGGGTTGTTTCAGTTTTAAATACATACTATTTAGGTTATGATATGCAAGAATGTATTTCTCTATTTTTGTAGTTGCTTAATTTTTTGTCCGATCCACAGCAGAGAAGTCAAACATTGAACTTTAGTTTGGCCTGAAATTACTTTCATGTGTGGCTGATAACGGTATCTAGTTTTAGTTCAGTTGTCTTAGGACATATTTTAGGAGCATGCAGCTTTTTATTATTGCACAAACAACACATTAGTGGAATAATATTATCTTAATCACAGAGAAAACTTTTATGAGGTTGGGTTTTTTTAATCTAGGGTAGGTAAAGGTATTCCGACTTTGGTTAAAAGAGTAGAAATATTACGAATATTGTTGATAAAAATTCGGTAAACTATTTTATTTTATAAAGCATTGTTTACATACATTATTTTTTATTTCTAATCTATAATTATTATGTTATGGCCTCTTATCTATGGATGATCAGTTTGTAGAATAGGAAAACTGAGAGTAATAGTAGTGGTGATTACTGTATGTCATCGCAGTATTTTTTGTTTTCTTTCTTTGTGACACATTTTGGTGTTTAGCTTGGGAAATGTCTGTCATACTTTGAAGATACATAGAGACCAGTTGCCTATTGAAGCTTTGTTTAAATTTATGTCAATCAAAAATTGAGGTGTAGGCTCATCCCGGTTTTCTCGTCAACATAGCAGTTATTGAAGACTACTCTTTTTCTTTACTAGGAAAACTTAATTTAGATGAAACATACACTTTTAAAAATTATTATCATGTGACTTGTAGCTGTTTAATATGGCCACTGCTACTACATGTTCGATTAGTTTGAATAATTTTTATTTGTCTGTCTGCGATATTTTCCACCTCGCTTTTTGTTGTCTCTAGTTGAGTTGTAGCTATGACGAAGATGTACATATTTTGCTGTACCTACCTGCGTCTTGTTTTTCAAACAAGCTCATCATCATTAGCCTTTAATGTTAATAATCTAGTGTCTAAGATTTCTTAAAAGATAGGAATATGTTGCAAAGAAACGAGGGCTCTGAGAGTACTCCCTGTCTACATGCTAATCTTTTTATTTTTAGCCAATATTAGAGTTTTCAAGATAAAAGTCCCCGAATAGTATGTTGTTCATTAACTCAGATTCATTTTGTATGTAGAACACGTTACATTTGATTGAAGTCGAGTAGTTTCGCTGTTGTTTTTCAAATTTTTTTGCATTTGTAGAGGTGTGATGTGGTGCAAAAACAGGCTTACTGGCCATTTATGAACCCTTTTACTCGTATCTGAAAGTGCATAGTTATCACTGTGATAGTATTCGTTCTCACAATAGTTATCTCATTTTAGTTGATAAAATATCGCTTTAGACAGAATCCTTGTAGCTACCTGGTCGATATTATTTGTTTGTAGGCACAATATTTAATTAATAATATATAATTCTGTGTGTGCGTGAGAGAGAGAGAGAGAAAGAGTAATAAATATGAAAGTGACCAGAAAATCTTGGGACTGTGTTGACCTTTCACCAAAATAACCAATCGGTATTTTTTTGGGCGATAGGATAACTGAAAACAAATAGAAAATAACATGGATGAAACATTCTTATTGAAAATACGAGTTATTTTTAAAGATTAATATCCGTACTTTTAGTGTTTCTTATTTTCAATTATGTTAAAAAATTCTCTAAAGATTGTTTTCTGACTAAAGTTTATAGTAGGTACTCTCAATACCATTTTATGTATGTAATGGATATTATGCCACCGCATTCTGGATGATACACTGCCTGGCAGTTTGTCGGTAATCTTGTGAAGCTTTACCGAGATGTTAGGCGCTCAATGGAATCTTTCAGTTAATTACTGATAAATTGGTTTAATATTAGCTTTATTGATTGCTATTTTATGTATGCATACATACATATTACGCTTGTCTAAAGTGTTTATTATACACTACTTCTTACCTAGGGCTTACTATAGTTTATATTTATTACGTACTTGTTTGCTTGATTCAAGTTGTTGCTCTTTCTCATTCTATGCATGATGGCTATCTATTGCATTGTTGCATCTTCTGACTTCAAAGACATCTCCGCCGGAATTTTGGCGATCTCTTTTGCATTCTTTGGTTGTATTTTGATCTGAGGTGAATGAATACTCAGTGGGCCGTTAATCCTGTATGCTCAGTAGAAGTTTAGATTGGGGGCACAGTGGTGGAAATTTCTGCCATTTTGTTTGTAAACTAAAGGCTGCCATACAAGCTTAGTGAAACTGTGCAGTGCCACGACACAAACCGGTTTGCGCATTGATACAAACCAGCCCCATACACACTCAAACAGAAAAATCAGTCTTGGCTTGAAAACTAATGCACAGTTTTATAAACGTACATGTCCTAGTTTGTGCGGGTGTGGGTTTTAGTCACTCATTTTTGTCAATGTCTACTTCGTGAGCGGTTGGAATATGTGTGCCAAATTAGAAGAAGAGAGCATTTTTCGAATTATATCGTGCAAATCTACATAATTGTTTATGGAATACAAAATGTAAAGACTATTCAGACAGAGACAAAAAAGTTGGTGTAGGTACAATGTGTTAATTATTAAATTGAAGGGGGGCAGTGATGACAAATATCTTGCTTCTCTATGAAAGGGGTTACCAAACTAAGAAGTTCAAGATCTGTATTTTCACTCATTCTTTAATGATTAAAATAATCTGTTGTTAAAGGCACATGGGACAGTGATGCTCGTTTCAATAGCCAGTTTTTACACCAGTGTTTCTTAACCTTTCCTAATTATTTCCCTCTCCCTTTGAAAAGTTAATCATTCACCCTTAAACCTCAAGATATTTAAAAAAAATACAAACATGATTTTCATAATATTCATATAAATACAGCATACAGCAGTATCTATCTATCTTGTTCTCTACCTCAGGGTAGGTCCATGTCTATGGATTCCACTTTCTTTACTGTTCTCTATTATGTATCAATTTAGATCTGAATATGATACTCTTACAAGATCCATTAACATGTTTTTCGTTGGCTTGTCTTGGCTTCTTTTCCCTAGAAGTCTGCCTTCAATGACTGTTATCTCTTCTCAATTATGTGAGCTATCCAATTTTTCTTATACGCTTGGTAATTGTATATCGTTCTTTCATTGATATCCGTTTCTCTTGCCATGAGAATTTCTGATTCCTCTCCATATTCACATTCCAAATGCTTCAATTTTCTTCTTAATCGAGTCTCAGAACCATATAAATGTATGCTCCAGATTAGTGTTTTCACTATATTCTTCTTTGTTTCTATTTTTAGACTCTTGTCTTGATTAGAAGGTCTCTTCTTTTTGTAAATGCTGTCTTTGTCATTGCTATTCTAGTTTCTTTTTGACATGTTCCGTCTGATGTAATTATTCCTCCCAAATATTTGAATTTCTTAACTTGTTCTACTTGTTGGCCATTCAAAGTAATGTTGACTGGGTCGTTTCCAATTCTTGATATTCTCATTGCCTTTGTCTTCTTTACGTTGATCCTCATATTGAACATTTAGCTTTATCATTGAGTTTATTTATGAGTTGTTGTAGTCACTGTTCAGTATCTGCTGTTGTCCCTTGATCATCCACCAATCATACTTCTTGTATTAACTCATCACCTATTTTAATGTCCTCATTGACGTTGTCGAAAGCTTCATTCATCATGCGTTCGGTACAAATTGAAAATTGTAGTGGTGATAACAGACATCTCTGCCTTACTCCTTGTGCTATCTCCGCTGGATCTGATTCGTTATTATCAATTTTCACATTTGCTGTTTGATTGATGTGGAGGTCTTGAATAAGTTATCGGGGTCTTTCCGGTTTTTAGTGTTTTCCAAATCACTTTTTCCAAATGCCTTTTCAAAGGTAATCAAGAGTCCCGCGTTTTCACTATATTGTTTTTATGTGTTTTTTAATCAGTAGGAAAGAATTCAACTTTTTAAGTACACAAATCCTCAAAATCTATTTTGTCATACATAATTATAATTCCACTCGCGAACAATGCAAAAGTACCTACGTGATTTCTTGATAAAATTTTAGTTAATCTTGTGATTCATTTAAACAAGATTCGTACTTGTCTTGAAAATCTGGGAAAACTCTTTGAATTTTGGATTTTCCTGAAAAGTCTTGGAAAACGTATTATGTGTTTTTATAAACAAATACGCTTGACATTTTCGCCGCTACGTGGTGAACATTTTATAGCAGTGTTGTTTCAAACTATGCAGAGGTTTGGTCTCTTGTAAATCAATAGGTGGGCTTTTTAAAGTCATACAGATATGCCAATGTTCACCTACTTTTGTTTTGTGCAGTTCGATATCTAATTTAGTAAAACTGAATGTTATGCTTTCCATTTTGGCGAGCCCATTTGGATAGCTTGAGTTGTTAGTTATGCATCTAGATTGATGTACATTGTATATTACTATTTAACCAGCATTCATATTCATGTATTTAACCTATAACCATACAATGAATAGAATTCCAAGAAATTCTTCTATTCCATTTTGCAACCTAACAGAACCATGGGAATATTTTAATGAAATTATTCATTTAAAAACAACGATATTTCGCATTATTATTTTTTTTTACTGTTGGAAAGTCTTGGAATTTATTTTAGAAAAATAGTACGAATCCTGTTTAAACGCAAGAGGATAATATCTTGCTGAAAATTTAAAATCTAATTTTGGAGAAAAAATGCTCTCAGAGGGCCTTATTTGACACATTCTGTGAAAGGACCTCCAGCGAAGGGTCCTGGACGCTCCGATTCTTATCGGTAAATTGTCTCACATTTACAGGTCTGAGTCAAGTTTACAATCATCTACTAGTCTTTAGTCATTATTTATTTTAGTAATTCACCCCAGAAGACAGATATTTTCTTTTTCACCCCCAAGGTTAAGAAACACTGCTTTTCAACATTATTACGTTTTCTTTTCTTTTTGCTATCACAAGTGTTGTAGCTATTGATAACAGCTCCTCATCACACATGATCGACATGTTTACTGTTGAAGCGATACGTTAAAAGGAGCTAATAACTTTTCCAAACTGAGTGTGTATGGTAAAATATTTATATGACTTTGTTCTCTTTTCAATTTTTAAACCAATTTGTTTACCATCTGAATTACGAAATATGGCGGTTACAAGTACAGAGAATGTAAATTTCAAATATTCAATGATATTGTGGTTGTTGTTATCTATGTATATTGCTTGATTAATACTTTTTTTGGCTCTCACTTACTAGCAATTAATTATTTAGGATCATCTCATTTAATTTAAATTTGTCAAAATAATATGCCGCTAGAAATATGGCTAATCTTTATGCCATGCATGGAGTTGGGTTTTTAATGTCTACTATCTATACGGTTTTCTCCATGAGTCATCTCTTGATTTTATGGATATCGTAAAAAGCAAAGGGTTATGTATGTTGGTAGTCGCGTTTTATTTGTTATTCATGTTCTATGATAAAGCAATTAGATAAGATGTATGTACTTATTGTATGTTGTGTATAAATCTCTATTTTTATTATATTCAGTATTATACACGAGTAATTTGGTTTCGGTATTTTGCCTTCAAACATAGTGAAATTATTAATAAAGCTCGTTTTCTGATTAGGATGCTATAGTCTTATCATTATTATCTGTATTATTGGTAACAACATTACTTGGCATATAATATATTTTATGTTTAAACAAAATCAATGTGATTTATTGTGTATGGCCTAGTAGCTAGAGACTTTATTACCGCCCGCTTTGAGAGCAGCAGAAACAATTACTAAAAAGAAGTTTATTATTAATAAATCAATTAGGTGCCTATCATAGTCTATCTTATTATTGGTTCCAGGTAAAACTCTTTAGTCATTTTTGGGTCTGCAACCAACTGTGGTTTTGAGTTAACGTTTATTTCCCTGTTTGAATTTATATATAAATTGTCCATTATTATAAAATTATTTCGTAGGAAATAGTGATTGACATTTTGTTGGGTTGTGTACTTATATTTATTTGTAGTTACTGTTTATTTAATTCATTGTATTCTGATAAATCAAATCGTTTCTAATCTTTAGGTAGGTATAGTGTTATGTTTGTAGTTATAGTTGAATAGGCGGCATTTTCTACAACTTTATTATTTTTTTTATAAAAGTTTTATTGATTTATTTTTAGTGTTTAAAAAGTTGCACATAATATATTATAATACTCTATTTATCTTAACGATTCAAATAATCTTTATTAAAACAACATCAGTTCACTGAATACTGGATAATACTGACATAGACTTCAAATATATATACTTTACTTTTAATACATATAAAAAAATTCTTACTTGTAAATGTATGTATGTATGTATGTACATATGTACTTCAAATCGATGCAATCTACTGTAAAAAAAAACATACCTAGTCTGATAGATTACTCAATAAAAGAAATGAAATAGGCTTCCTAGTTCAAGTTTACAAAGATCGGCTTTATTATCTAATCTTTGAAATTCATTCTTTTCAACTAATATTATGGTATGGTTTGTGTAATGCCTAAATTGTTTTTTTTCTATTTTTATTAACTTCTCTTTTATTAGTGATATAAAATAATGGTCAGCCTAAATAAAAGTTAGTGCTGAGGTTTTATGTTCTTAGAGGTATTCAGTTTGATATATAATGGGTGGTGTATCTCATCTATGCATAATATGAGTTACATAGAAATTTATTTAGATATTTGTTCGCTCCGCATTTGTTACATTTGCAGTAGGTATTTGTTGGTTTGGATGGGATTATCGTGATGTACGTCAACTAGATTTGCAAGTTCTCTGGTGTTCAGTCCGTGCCCATAGACTATCATTTCCCACCCAAGCAGTATCCGTTTCTTATAATAGTCCTTTTCTGGATGTATTCTATCGTACAATCGGCTGATTTCAAAGACTTGAATTAGCTAACCACACAGTTCTTATCTAGCTTTGGGGAATGCTTGTAGACAATCTACTAGTTGGGCTATTATGTAGTCTAACAAGTTGAATTATACCAAGGAGATTGAATATATTTAAACTCCTTGAATTATACGGATCGCTTAATTTGTGTTCATATGATCTTATAAGAACAGGTAGCTGACTGGATGAATGTCATTTAGTGTATCTATGGTTGCCATAATTTTCGTAGAAAATAAGCGAAAATTATGGATGGATATGGCTATCTTAATCTAAATTTAGCTATGGTGAAATATTTAGATCAATCATTAGGCTAACTGTTAGCATTTTGCATTTTTAGTAGAAAGATAGCTTGTCTAACTGTGCGTTAATTTGTGGTATTTATTCCGTTTGTGGAGATTATTATAGGCTATCCTAACTGCTAAATGTACCTTATTCCTAGTTGGTCCTGCGTTTTATATGTCTACCTACTGGGAACAGGTAGTTTGTTTATAATAAAATAATATGAATATATACGCAATATAGAATAAATAACTGGCTTTAAAACTTGATTTTTCTCTATACATACAATTATTTTATGGAGTAGATAATTTATAAATCCTACATGAATTAGCTGAACTGCCAGCCAGGCCATACAATATTGAAATGGATACACATTATATTTATAAAGGTTAGCTAGCTAAATTGTGATTAATTTATCTTTTGATACATCTAAAATTCCTGATTTATAATTGTTTTTCATTAGTGTCCTTACTTATTATTAAAATATTTAAAAAAACATGAGTTAATTAAAAAAAGGGAACAGTATTGATGTCAATCTTTTTAAGAATTGAATTTTCAAGTTATTTCCAGTCGACGTTTTACATGCCTATTTACGTACGTCTAACAACCTGTCTTATTAATACGGGCGGCTGTAGAAGACTTGCATTGGTTTCTAATTGTACGTTGTGAACATGTCATAAATTAAACACATATACATGCATGCCTTCCATTCTGTGTGTAATGCAACAGGTACCCGCTACCTACCTACCTACATTTTGGATGATGATGCATAGTAGTACATATATCATTTTTTCGATATTTCTGGTTGAATGTCATGGAGTTGAGACTATACATGTTTTAAGTTAATTATAAAATGTAGTCGACACAGTTTCCGTTGTGCAACTACCACTGAAAGTTTTGTGTGGGAATCTTTACCAAAACCAATTTCAAATTTTCTTGTTCTAATTTGACCCACCGAAGTGTTTACTATATTTCATTTAATGAAGAGTCAGCCTCTGTCTTTGATAATGTTCCATTTAAATAACTGGACTACTTTTTAATCCGTTTTGAGTGTTAGAGCTAATTTTGTGTCTTATTAGTTAATTTTTAGTAGTTTATATTTGCACTGGTATCGGTGATTTCGTGGAATTATTTTGTAAATTATGCAGGTACTGTGCACCCGATGTATGTACTTTAGTCTATCACTGGCTGAAGTACAATATACAATAACATAATGGGTTGATTATTATTAGGAGTGGGGGGGGGGGGGGGCAATATGGGG
>JAUYWI010076863.1:20997-38106 GCA_034780595.1 Parotoplana pacifica
CCCCCCCCCCCAAGATGCTGCTTGTAGGAAAGCTGAATGTAACCAGCTGTGAATTGTTGTTGCTGTTTTGTGTTAGTAATTCAGTTTTAGTTGTTTATAAATTACTATATGTACTCGTCCATGGCGAGAAGCCGATCTTAGATCGTATTTATACCTATATCAAATATTTATAGAGTAAAGTACCACAGTTTTTATAGTTTGTTTCTGTTCCTATATCAAGTCAATTTGATTTCTTTTCCTTGTTATCTGGGTTGATATGTTGCTGTTTGTATACATTTTGCATCTAACCCATACTAATAAATATGATTTATCACTGATAATAAATAATATGTCCAGCGATATATATCTACAGATAGTTTGCATTTATAATTTTTACATCGAAAAAATGGCGTTTAGTATTTGTGCCAGTATTAATGTTTCTAGTATGTACCTAATATGTATGTAGTTGAAATGGGATCTGTAGACCCTGTATAGGGATTTACCAGATACAAATGTAATATGTACACAGGCTGATTAATGAAAATAATTTCTTTTTTTTTGTATTTACTTGGTGGTGTAGTAAAGATGTTTTTATTAGTAGTCTATGCGTTAATCTTACTAATATTTACAAACCACCGCCCGACACAGGTGTGTTTCGAGGTGACTTGTTGAGATCCACCCCCCCCGTTTCGTAGGCATTGCAGGTTGTGATTATCAGGTGGATAGACTTGATTTATTTAACTAGAAATACAAAACGCACCACTACTCCATATCGTTGGCTGCGTCGTCAATTTTACCGGTAGACTTAATATTAGGAAGATACATGCTGCTTATTATATTTATTACACTTGAACCCTCAACAGTATGCAGGGGATCAGATTTGATACAATTTACACTAACCATACGAACACAATATCAGTAGCCTATAGCCTAATGTAGAAGTGTGTTGATTTTTAAGATTTCGAGATAATTTTATGACATACATATTATTACACAGTAAAATCTCTATGTTACACTGTTCAATAATGATAATAAACTGTGCATGTGTGCATCTCTTGGGGGAAATTTTATGTGTTGATTCTTAGTTAAATGAATTAGCGGTGGGTGACCGGGTTTTGCGATCTTTCTAGCAGCTATTAATCCATGCCCCAGTTATTATGACATATTGTTATCCAAGGATCCTGTTTATACTAAACCGGGATAATCTGCTGATGCAGTGTAATGTTTTGATTTCTTTTCGGTACACAAAGCAAATTAAAAAGGCAGTGTTTGGAAATTCTGTGTTTGCTATAAACATTTGCATATTGTCAGAATTTTAGTACACGAAAGTGTTAGGTTTTTTTTAATATGGTATGATGAATATATCGCAGAAACCTCTCTAATCTCTTTGAACAGAAAACAAGTACTTCTTTGCATTTAGTCTGGTACTTATTAGTTCCTTGATGAATGGTGCTAGGTCAGTTTTGTCATTTCAAGTTAATTCAAGATGGCCGCCAAAAGTAGGCATATCAAATATGATTTTATTCAGAAGCTACATTTACGGAACAGCATTGTCTAGTTTACCTTTTTAATGGCATCTTATTAATTTTTAGTACATCCAGGGTCAGTCGGAAAAAGATGATATTATATAAATAGATAGTGTAGTTTATTTGTTTTCTATCAGACCAGCAGCAAACATTACTGAAAAAAACACAATGCCAGTCAACCAAGAACTATTATTAACAATATTTTAGATTAGACAATTATTGAGTATTGTGCCAAATGGTGCATGAGCTAGCTGAAGCAGAAAAATGACTACCTGAAGGCAGAAAAATTCAAGTACTAATCTAAAGATCAAAAGTATAGAACCATGAGTTTTATATAAGTTACTAAGTCTTAATGTGCGAGGGAACACTGAAATATATGAATGGGATAAACTATTGCTCGGACAATTTTGTAGTTTGGGCTACAATTAATTTTGTTGTATAATGATTTAAAAGTTGTCTAAATGAGTAATAAGGTTTTACTAATATAAACGACGTATTCTTATTTTGTTGCAGAATTTTTGATCCACCAACGATCTTCTCTATGCTCTATTACCGCACTGCGACTCGCGAAGTGGAATCAAATGTAAGTCTGTCTGCTTTTTCAATAATTTCCTGATAATGGTGAAGCTGTTAACTTTAGTTTCTGGTGCACTAGTTAGTGTATGAGTAGCCGAATTGGTATATTGACTGCTGGTGAAATGAAGCTGAAAATACGCGCCTTTTACTATTTGAAACTATAATCCTAGTTTTGTTTGTTTTCTTAGAAGTGGGTATTTTTTTCTGCTGAAATTCATCTATCGTTTTATGGGGAATAAAAATTGGGAAGTGTACTGTCGTTTTGAAATTGTGTTAAAACTGAATGACTTGTTTCAATTGATCTAAGAATGGATGTATAAATTGGATGATTTAATACTAATAGATTTAATGTGTGTTTAGCACACTGGTTATAATCATCTAATGAGATTTTATTATTTCTGATTTTAATCATGGGTAGCTAGATAATTTATATATTTCCAATCACGAAATTAATTAGACATTTTATTGGTCTGGTGCATTATAATTAATTATTATTTCACATTTATCTAAAGTTTAATACAGATTTAGATAAAATGTTATTACATAATATTATACTTTCCATGTAGTTCTATGTGTTCACTTACTATTATCGTTGAAAGTTATTAAGTGCGAAGAGAAACCAAATCAACAGATGTTGCAAATATAAAGTGTAAGATATCTGTAAATATGTGGTACATAACGAAATGACATTATTTTAATAGCATACAAATAGTAATAGCACATCACAATGAATATAATAGTAATGAAACTAAGATAGACTTTCTGCTTACTTTAAATGTTTTATAACAATTTTATAAATTGTTGTTTGTTTAAGATATTTTTATTAATTATATTATATAAAGTAATTGGTACATTGGTTTTACATAGCTATTTTGTCGATACACATCTTATATATCCCTAATTGAATCTTGTTCATATTGTTTCCTCCTGTTTTCCCGGTACTAGCTAGTAGACTGATACCTAATTAGTGCATCGATACCCAAGGTGTTGTCGTTTAAGTCAATTTCTTATATTATTCATATTAAAGTGACACTCAATTTAAAGATTAGGTTTCGTGTTGCATGGGGTATATACGTACCTTACCGAAAATGACAAGTTGGAATTTGAAATATGATGAAAGTGAAATTGAAGTCAAGAAATAGTTCTTCTATATACATAATTAAAGATCATTCGCTTCTAATTTGGGATTTGGATATTTCACATGGGACAGATTGTATTCGCCTATTTTATCCACTGTATCAACGGATTTGCTGTTCAACCCAATAGTTTCTTCATAAATATGAACATCTAAAGTGAATATTGAGGCAGGATTTCTCTCCCTCCCCCATCTTCAACGTTTCTGCTTCTGTGACTTTTCCTACGGAATGTTTGACAACGTTTAAGAGAATCGTGTGATCAGCCCTGCAAAATTGTATTGTAAAATTTCTATTGAATTTTTTTCAAGTAAAATTAAAATGTCATCTGATCATTTTAATTTCTTTTAATTTGGTTTCAATTAATTGAAACACATTATTTCGATCTAAGCATTTGCTTTCTCCGACTCTGATGGTAATTTTGATCACTAGGCATGTTTTTATTCAATTTTGACATCTAATTTATGAGAATGCCTCAATCACATTCGACCTGATATTATACATTCAACTAATTTTGGATCAGTATAATGATTTCTTTTCCTAAAATGTTTTTAGCCAATGAATATTGTACCACAAATTAGGTTTAACTGGTGTTTTTTTAAAGAAGAAAAGCAATAAGAATCCGTATCGTCAAACCCCGGAATATGGATGCCGGGGTGAATGAGATTAAGTTCCTTGAATAAAAGTGAGCAACATTAGAATGCATAGTAGTTTTACATGAAGGCGATGTTCATTTGAAATTTTTTCCATAAACAGCTGTCGCAAAAAGGGCATTTCAAAAATGAGAGGAATGAGTTGAAGAAGATTAGTTTTCACTTGTTTTTATTAAAATGTAAAATATACATAACTATATTTATCTGAATACCAATAATATTTAAATTTTGACTAAATGTATTTCATTCCATTCTCATTCTTCATTTCATTATGTCAGTTCACCATAGTCTATTCATAATGATTATTGTTTGATGTCTAATGTCAACTATTGCAATTGTTATATAGGAAAATAGCTACAATGGTCTATTAGAAACAACAAATTCCTATCTTGCTCTAACAGTAACTATACCTCCTTTATGCAGCGATCTTTGTAGTATTATAACGTACAATGTAGATAATATAAGTAGATAATCTATTGGTTTGTACACTCTCTTCTAATTAGAAACCGCATTATTGACAAGAAATTTCGGCGTCATTGCCCTTGGCAATGCCATTGTGACAAAATTGTCTGATTTTTAAGATATTATTCTGAAATAGCTAAATAATAAATGCCTACAACTGTCAGAGTTAATTATATACCTCTCTATGATTGCTACATATAATTACAGGTTCTCCTGGCTTGCTAAAGTCAACTATGAATGAATAAATTCTTGTCATGCTTAGCATTTAATGTCGATTTTATTGACTTTTGGTCCAGAGGCGGCGCCATTCAAGTGTTGGGTCGGTGAGAACTGCCGCATAGTATTCTGTTGCAAACATTTTGTTACAATTGATAGCTCTGATTTAGACATTATTTCTAAAATCAGATTTTGGTGGTGGGGGGGGTCAAATATGTCATGGTGGTACTTATTGAATCAGCAATGCGATTTTTTTGCTTTAATAAGATTTTCTGTTTTTTTGTGCTTGGCCCATACTCTTGGATCTTTTTTTCATTTTTGGTACTACCTTTTTGCCTTTGTTTTACCCATGCACAACATGTCCTATTCATATCTGATTTCCAACTTTTACGATCATATCCCTAATGAGATAGATATTCTTAAAACTTTATAATTTAAACTATTAGAAATAGTTATGTTATTCTTATATAGAAATTATTTAGTTTTTATTTAATCGAGAAAGTTTTTTTGTTAGATGTACCTATAGTTTTACCCCAAAAGCCTAAAAACAAATTTATTGTTGTGGACACAACACGTTTGGAATGTGCGTTGACGGAGTCATAGTTGGCTGCGTTAACAGGATTAGAGAGTACTTTATGTGTTATTCACTTGAATAAAATGAAAACTAAGTATTGTTATTATCTATCCACATGTCATTCTGTTTCTGTGCTTATTATGTTGTTTTTGATTTTTAAATCAGTACCTTGCCTATATGTATCATGAGTCATGATTGGGGAAATCAAGCATTACCTAAAAGATAATAATATGTACATTAATCATCGAAATTGTAGGAGGAAACAGTTAAAATATCTTATAATTTCTGCTTAAATAATTGCTATATCTACCCAGCTTTTTTGGTGAAGCAGAAAAAGTTGTTAGTGATTTTAAAATAGATTAGATAAAACGTTGTTCTGTACTGCGCTTTAGTCTATGCAATCATTCAATGGACATTTCGATCTTTCTCTAACTTTGCCTACTTCCAAAACAACTAAACGTATTATACTCGTGTATCATAACATCCTTTAATCAGTTGAATTGAGATTAAAACATGAACGTTGGAGATTGATTTAATGTGTGATAAAAGTAAAATTAGTCACTTTATTAATTAAATTGTTCTCTTTGGAGGTCATCGATTGGAACACATAGGAAGGTAGGAGTTAGGCAATCTCAGTTGGTACATGCTTGGCTTGATATTTTGAATATCGACGAAATGTGGACGATTAGTAGAGATCAACAACACTGCCCATACATTCATAACCATCATCATATTTCTCTGAAACGTCTTTGATCATCACTTGGCTTTCACCAAATACATCGTTCACTATAGTAGATACTTGCCAAATTCTAACCTGCTATGAACATTCTTTCATTTGCAATCAGGAATATATATTTACCTGAAGGAGGTTGCGTACAGTTTAAAATAATGATCATAACCTGCCAACACATACTCAATTAGGCGTGTATGACAGTTAAATTATATTGTTTATCAGCATAATAATTGTTGTGTTATACTATATAGTAATACAAAATTAATTTTTTCTGACAGATTTTTTCACCAAATTGTTACTTAACTTAATTTGCTACATTCTATCACTATAATATTTTAGGAGCTCCGCAGAGTTCTTCTGCTAGAGTTTATTTTTAATTAGTACTTCCTTTTTTGCTCTACATACATAATATGAAATGCAGAAACCTTTGCTACATAAAATGATCATATTTGTATATTATGTTGAGTGAATTAGCAATAAATAGTCCTGTCAAATCTATGACAGGTTCATATGAAAATAACTAGCGGAAACCAATCTAGTTTGTTTTGCGTGTAATAGTTTTCTTATGCGATATGTAGTCGGTCGGAGAAAGGTATTAATAAATTGAAACTGAGGTTGAATAATAGATTTATTGAGCTGCATTTTTACCCTTAGAGATCAGGCTTTGTGTTTACTTTCTTCGCGTAAATATATGGCAACATAAACCTGTGTGGAAGGATTTAAAAAAATTATACTAAGAACGGTATTTCTGAGCACATTGCATTTTTTTCTGTATTACGTAGAATATGTGTGTGTATATATTATGTGTAGGAGTATATCGAAGAGATATTGATATCATGAAGATGAGTTTGGCAGTAAATTACTTTTCAGCAGAGGAAGGAAACAGACGAAGCGAGTAGTTGACTAATTTGATACTGAAACGGTTTTTAAGTCAACTTTGAACCCCACCTTTTATCAATTGGTTTGTTTTGTGTACATCACGAAACTAATTAGTTTTCAAAATCTATAAGTTGTTTCTTTATTAGATTTTTATATAATTATCAGTCTCTGCAATATAATTCAAATAGCAGGCATTTGATTGTGAACCACTTAATTGATAATTTTGTTCCAGTTAATTTAAAAGTTTACGTTTTATTGCAGAGTGTGAAGATGTGTCAATACACTGGCCATGTGAAAGGTGGGTTGGGATCTTATGCGGCTCTGGAGACATGTGATGGACTCAAGTAATTCAACACGATTATTATTGATTTTATTTGTAGATAGTTCATTTCATTTATTGATTGTATTATAAGGGAGAGCATTTTAAGAGAGATTTATTTCATTTAAAAAAGATGATACACCTATGAAAAGTGCGTACAGTGAGAAGATTATTATACTAAAAGAAATCATATTCTTTAAATAATTTTTAAAATAAAATTTACCTGTAAATATGATTTTCAGTAATATATTTTTACTGATGGATACACTTCTAATTTCTGTAGATTGGAATTAGTAATTAAAATTTAGGATTTTCTCCTTGTAAGTCAGTTTTTAGAACTAGTATGTTTTGGAAATAAGATGGACGATTTAAGCAAAAGAAGTGACTTACTTTGAGATCACACTTGTTAAAACATAGTTATCGTCATTTAAATAAAACAAACCTAATTTGTGCGTTAAAATGTTTCTGTGCATTTAAACGGCTTTTGTAAACGGGATCTGTGTCAATTTTTTTTAAAAGCCATGAGATACTGAAGAATCAAAAGTCATGTACCTTACTTTAATTATAATTTTTCTCTTCTAGGGGTGTGATTTGGTACAAAAATATTTCTTATGGAATCCAACCCTTAAAATGTGTGGAATGTTCCACGGTTCCACATGTTATTTACCCGGAATATGAAGCCAAAATCGAAAGAGGTTTGTATTCATGGTTTTTATTTAAAAAGTACTGATAACGGATATTTTTTGAATAGATAGCAGCATTAATGCATAATTGGCATACCTAGGTTCAGAAAAAGTTATTTTGTTTGTGTTTTTATATTTTTTAGATGTCAAACTGAATACGTTTTGGAAGCCGACGATTCTTCCCATTCTTGGTCGAAATAACAAAAACGAAGAACAAGTTCACATCTTCGAAATTGGTCTTGTTATTGACCAGAAGTTGGTAAGTGAATAAGAGCTTTGGGACGTGGTTTCACGACTCACGTACTTCTTTCATGCTCAAACAAGTCATATTAATTTAGATTGCGATTGAATGTAGGGCAGGTAGCAGTTTGGCATAAAAACTATCTGAGTCACATTGACTATTCTGTAAATCTGCAATTATGACCTTGTGCTAATAATAATAATATGATAACTTATGAGACGTAATATTTTTATTGGTTTTGACTTTTGATTATACTACAATATTAATGACTGAAATTTATAAGTTGAAAGTTTAATTTTTTTGTAACTGATAGTTGATTGATTCATGCGTCATGTTGTTGGCCTGGGTCATTATTTAATGTTGTCATTAATTGTTTGTTTGCATATCGTAGTTAATGCATAGAATGATTGACATATTTAGTAGGTAGAAATGTAAGAACCGCTTGTTTATCAATAACTGTCAACTTTAGAAATTGACCCATAAAATAGGAGAGTTAACAACTCCAAAATGGTAAGAGCCCTGTCACTTTTGTTTATCTGGTCTTTTATTATTTGTTTTGTTCTGTTCTGTTCTGTTCTTTATAATATGTAACATCAGTAGATAAATATTAGGAGGTAGGTACTAATGATATTAGTGATACCGGTTTTGGCATAATAAAGATTATATATTATGTAGAGATAAGAATTCTAAGATTAGTCAGTATTTTAATTTAATTGATTGATTATTCCACCAAAATGATAGCTATCAAACTGCTATTTAAGCTTGGTTACCAGCCTGGTTACCATGTTTATGTAATTTAGATATTTTAGTTCGGTTGTGTCGAATACTTACAAAGACAGACGGGTGGATTTTCAAATTAATTAATGATTGGTTTATTGATTTTTGTAGTTCAATGCATTTCAAAACAACAGGGATCTTACTATTCAGTACGCTGCCAGACTTATCAATATTGCTACCAAGGTAGGTAGCCAGTTACTTCATTTCACTGGATGTTATTTAGCAGTTTTCTAGTCAAACAACATTTTATTTTATTTTCGATGTTAATTTTTTTAATGAATTTTCTGTTATTGTCATTTTTTAGGTTTTCAACAATACTTCCATCAAGTTACGGCTATCACATGTTGAAATCTGGAACGTTGGCAATCCCATTGCCATCACATCTGGCATCAAATCGACCCTGAATGCATTGGCAAATTATCGCCTGAACCCCAGTCACCCTCGAGACCAGTATCCCCGGCGGGATGCTCTCTTCCTCCTAACTCGCCAGCATTTCACGGAGGCGGTTGAGTATCTGGCCATCCCCAATAGTGTTTGCACGGTGCGAGCTCTGGGCGTGATTCAAGTAAGAAAATAATTGTGATTGTTGGGGTCTGCATTGTATTCGGTGACATTTTGGTGTAATCTGTTGATTCATTTTAAGAAAGCATGTTCTTTGACAAAAATGGTTTCATAATACGCTTATGATCATTGCAACATGTTGCTTATCAATTTAAACTAATAGGTACATTGAAATTAGTTTTGAATAATCTGTATTACTGGTAACATTAAATTTTAGGTAATGGAACCACTAGCTGAATACAATGTATCAAGATTGCTTTCCATGTCGATAGCTGAACAGTTTGGAATCAAGTCATTCGGATGTCCAGATATGTATCCGTAAGTTACTCCAGAGTTTTCTTCTAGTAAATTTACTTGTTGTGTTTCAGATACATTTACTGTATGACCTTTGTATTGATAAGTTCGTTGTTGGTCATTTTCTTGGTATTCCACAGGCACATACTCTGTCTGGGTATTCCACTTGCCCGCAAGGACAACGATAAGTAGCCGTTGATTCCGATAAATTTTGTCGAAACCAACCGACTTTTTGCCCAGAAGAATGGAGGTTACTTGATTATAACAAGAAGCTCAGACCGCGTGCATGACGTTTCGAAAAGTTTCCTGCGGTAACAAATTTATGCATCATTGTTCATTATCGTCGACACTGATTTTGTCACTAGTGTGGGACACTTTGTCGATGGGACATCTCGCCGACATTTTGATGGCTCTATTGTGGACTACCTATTGCTGCTATCCATTGAAAAATGTCGACGATGTGTCCTTGTTGATGAAGTGAATGTTGACAGTATGGCTATGATTCACATATATCTGTGAAAAGATTACTAACTAACTGCTTTAAACTAAAGCTTACTTTAAATACACTAAAATTAATGTTCTAGCTGTCATTAAAATATTGCGATCAATATAATTTGTCCGGTGAAAATATGCAGTAGGATGTTCGATTTGTTTTAAATTGAATGTGAATGATTTTTATTATTTTAGGTTGTATTTTACATATAATATAAATACCTATTGACAAAAAACAGCAAATCAGTACATAAACAACACGTTGTTCTGTTGTTCTGTGGTGTGTAGATATCTCTGTAATTAGCACAGCCAGTCTGGAATGCGAGCCATGTACTATTCTGTCTAGTAGCTAGTGGTGGGCAACTTCACCTACCAACAATACAAGCAGTCGGTCGGCTTTCTTCAAAAGAGGTTGGTTCAGCAAACGATCAAACAAATCTGTTAGCTAAATTGATGACGAAAGAGGAATTATGGCTTTCCACTGTCTGGAGTGGGGCATTTTATTTGTTTATTTTTTAACATACCTAGTTTTTTTATAATCATTAATATGTTTTTCTGTAGTATTAAAAAAAATTATTGTTGTTGTTATAGCTAAGTTTTACCATAAATATTTAATACTCAATTTAATTATTATATAAAAAATGAAACCTTATTCTGTTAATATTATATTATTAGAAATGTAAAGGGCACTGAACAGAAATATCATTTTGTAGGTAGGTTTAGAAAATATATCTAGGAATTTCTACTACATTTTTATAATCGACTGTTTTGCCTTAGAAACTTCTGTGTAATAATTAAGTTTAAAATGCTTAATATTGGATGTAAATATTTCTATTCGGTATTACAGGTCATGACCTACGTTCACATTGTGATCATTACCTTATAAACAATAGTGTAAATAGAAAAGATTTAATGAAGCCAGTACCTACCCAGTTATTAAATACGACACACACGAACTTAGTGAGATGCGTGAAAATCTTTATTGTCCTATTTTATCAGATACTGCTGTAATTAAGAGAAGGAAACTATAATCCATTGCCGGAAATTAAATGAATACAAGCTTAGTTAGGCATTTATGATTATAAATTTTTCATCAGTCAATGTTTATTTGAGTAATATTCTAGCAACTGCTAGTACAGAACAGTTACCTATCTGTAAAACATTTGATTTTTCTGTTATATCATAGTCTTCAAATTAATGAAAGTTGTAAATTTATTACATTTTTCTTAGGCAAAATCGATATTTCAGGTAAACAATCACGTGAACTTGACTGGTTTTGTATAATAGACAAAATGTGTGATAAATGTATTGATTGTGAGTAGTAGTAGGTACATAATAGTCAGCCACATAGGGACAGTTGTTGTTTATGCTTAATGACTCATTTGGCATCGTTATCAAACCGGCAAAATAGCACAAAATGGCAATGATGTTATGCTGCTAATAAAGCCAGCGATTTTTGATTATTGTATAGTACAAGAATAATTTGACAATTTCATCTCACTATATAATATAAGTAGACGAAATATAGATATTTAGTTTTGTTGTATTTGCATTCAGCTCTACATAGCCTCCTCCCCCCTCACTTTACCGACATATTGCATAATTAAAACTCCTTAAAATTATTTAAAATTATGACTTATTTTTTCCTGTAATGACTGTATACACATATATATTGATTTGTAACTTGTAATATGCGCAATTATTTATTGAGTACTACTTAAATCTTAATCTTTTCCTAGTTTTTCTATCAGTAGCTGATTACCAAACAATCACTGTTGAATTTCACCTTTATACCACACCTACTATCACCACCACCGCCTGCGGCCGCCTAAACATCTAGGCATAGGAGCTAGCAGCATTGAGTGTATGTGTGTCTGTGTGTCTATACGTGCGTGCGTACAAGTGGGTTGTACGGCGGTTCACCTTCAGGTTTCCGCTTATTTTAGCTTTAGTCGAAGATTTATCGCTGTCTGACTCAGCAACGTTGTACATAGTTTCATCTATTTAATCTGATATTGTTTTTGCTTTGAAAGAATCTAATAGATCTCTTGTGAATAATTAAAGACGGTTTTGATATCCAGTTACTAAAATAAATGGGTTTGCTAGTTTAGTTGTTTTGTTTTAATATTATGTTACCTGACTAATATAAGGAGTAGATCATATTTTATGGATGATTCATCGTTAATAAAAGTAGAATTATACTACTATCTAATTGGACAGTAATAATGTGTTTCAATTGATTATTTATTTTTTAGGTGTAATACAAATCAAGTTCTTTCCAAAGGCGATTTGATGCGTCTCAAATTAGCACTTCTTACTGGTTTGGCTAATTGTCTAGTGGGTGACAAGGTAAGATGCTACTCACAATACCATGTTATAAACATCATTTCTTCCCTGCTCTAAAGTCTTTATATGGACCAGGCTGGTATAAATTGCCAGTCAATCATAAATTATGTCAAATGATGTCAAATACTTTCAATTGGTAAAATAGATTCAGACATTGATATTAGGTTTCTTTGAATTTTAATTATAATATTTTATTGATATTGATTTGAGCGGCAAATAGCAATTGAAGTCGAGTCTGACCAGTTTGATTTTTATTTAACCTTTTTTTTAGTCTTCCAACGACAAAGCACTAATTGACAAATGCGACAATGGCGTAATAGATCGAAGTGAGGAATGCGACCCTAATCGGCCATCTGATTTTCCCTGTTGCAATCCTAAGACGTGTCTCACGGCTCCTTGGGCCCAGTGTGTGGTGGGAGAATGCTGTCGCAACTGCTCACTGCTGGCCAAGGGACAGATCTGTCGTCCTGCCTTTGATGAATGTGATCTCCCAGAGTTCTGCACAGGAATAGACGTACGTAGACGTATCTATTACTCTATGGCTATCAGTGCTTTAACTATTTTTGATCGAACTGTGGGTTATTTGAAGCTCGAGATGCAAAGCATTGGGCGATTTAATAAAACAGTGAGATCAAAAATTAGTTGAAACATTGATATCCATACAGTACTGTATTTCGACTATATTATAAACATTAAGCACAGAGTAAAACATAACGTGATCTGTGCGCTTCCCGAAAACTAATTTCTATTTTCATACGATCAAACAGCATAGAAATGTTTTTTTTATTAAACTCTATCGTAAGATAAATGCATGTAAAGTGAGTATCTTAGCTAGAGTATAAATCATACAAACCAAAATGCTTTGATAAACTATAACATTCCAAAATCTAAAAATAGATCTTCAGTTTTACAAATGACTTAACTTTTTCATTAAAAAATGCACATTTATTTATATGGAAATAAAAGAAACATTTTAAAAGTTAATATCTTTTGCTTTTAGAATCATCTCGTTTTAAATTATACTTCATTCCAAATGAACCAAATATGTACTTTTCGATAAGTGGATATAGGAATTCTATCTTTTCTAGGGAGTTTTAATTGTTTTATAATTTGTTATTTCATTATTCTTCCTGAAAATTTCATCTAGACAGGGGTTGAAATATTGCATTGACAGTTTCATATCCTGTTCTGTTTTAGGGTAGTTGCACAAGTGACCGACACATGGAGAACGGGCATGCCTGTAACCAGGGCCAGGCACTGTGTTACCAAGGTCGCTGTCCGACTCGACAAGCGCAGTGTCGGTCTTTGTGGGGTCAGAGCTCACGTCCCGCCGATGAAGGCTGCTACTATATGAAACAGAACGTCCCAGACTCTTGTGGAGACACGAAATGTAAAAGGTATGTGGATCATAGTGAACTATTATTACTGTTTTTATTCGAGATCTAAGATATTATAATTGCTGATTTCAGACTAAATTACATTTTTACACATACCTAGCATAAAACTATTTTTATATTATAAATAATAACAATAGATTTATTGATTTATTAGTAGCAGGTGTATAAGTGCCAACATTCACCACCCCCACCCCATGTCAGCGAGGGGGACTGATAGTTTTTATATTGTTGTCTCTTGTTTTTCATTTTTTAATAATATTTTTTCTAATTTTGGCATTTCTTTTTCAGTGATATGAAATGTGGCATTCTTTACTGCGAAGGTGGTATAGCAAAGCCGAAAGCACAGTACTATCTTAGTCGGTTTTTCAGTAAAAACAAGACTATTACTTGCAAGTAAGATTACTGAATTTCTATTTTATTTAAAAGTCGCTTGAATTCTTTACAAGCATTTTCTATTTTTTTATAACATTTTATTAGTTGGATTTCGGAATGTTCTACTCGCATCATTTACTACAAATTTCCTCTTTCAAGTAGTTCCTTGCCCTTTGTATCAGAAAAGTTGCACCGCTCATTAGTTCTTACTTGAAATGAAGGGAATGGAGTATGTATTGACTCTGTACACAACTTAAAATTGTTGTTGTTTTTACTAGTTGAGAAGACACATAAAAACGTTAGATAATACATAGTGGTTTAACATGACCTAGGTGACCCAAACAAAACTGAACTATTCTATTATTTGAATATAGACATTCTTGTCAGAAATATGTAGGTTTCACTTTTTAACTAGACCGGTGTTGATTCTAAATTTTGTGACTTGTTTATTGCTTTTAGTTATTTGGAAAGGGGCCAAGATAGATATGTACGCGAGGGAACTCAATGTGCACAGAACAAATTTTGTTTTGACAACAAATGCATCTCGTCAGCGGTGGGTGGGATCAAATCACGGTGTCCCAAAGATTCCTCTGGAAATTCGACTTGTTCTGGAAGAGGGGTAAGAGAGAGAGAGAAATGCTTGATTAATTTACAAAGGCTCCCATGCCAAAGTTCTGGTAACTCGGGGATACAGAACTTCTATTTCTGTTCTATGATTATTTTTATAAAGGCTGGCTGCTCCGTTTGTTGTTTCTAGGATTTATCTAATTCATCATCATTTTACAAAATGATTTTATTAATGTTTTTCTTATTCTTTGAACACTGCTATTAATGTCATTGTTGACTTTTCAGTTGATCCACCTGCGGATTCCTAGTAAAAAACGAGAATTTTAGTGTTGGCACAGTACTTTGGATTGTTTACACCTTTAATTTTATTACCGATTTAAATAATGTATGCTTGGTTTCAGTTAGAATAATATGTTTCCGAAGCAGTTATTTTCAATTTTTATCCTGTGTCCAATACACAACATCCTACAGTTTATTGTCATGGGGTTGTGGATGAAAAGCCCCTATCTGCAATGAAAATTTTATGTGGGTGATTGGGACCATAATATAGTGGCCGAGTTTGTTTTTTTATTCCAGACAGGTCTTGTGTGTGTTTCGGAAAGACCCAGAAGTCTAGCGAATAAGGATGGGGCATAAGAGATATTCCATTTTCTTTCAGGTAGAGTGTCCAAAAGTCTAGCATGGGTCGATAGAAATTTGTACATAAGATTAATAAAGATTTCTATGCCTGATGTCTCTAGTACAAGGAAAATATTGATTTTTTTAGTTTGCTATAGTCTGTTGAACGTTAGTAGTTAAACGCTGTGAATGTATTACATAATTTTGAATTCAGACTATGTTCAAATTCGTCACTACATCTTCATAAGACATAAACTTGGTGATAATGCTAAACAAATTCATAACCAAATATATGCTCTGCAAGTAATATGAAATAAATCAGAAGAGAAATACCAAACCTAACATAGACGTTACTATCACCTTATTTTCCAGAGTACATAGTCAATGTTAGAACCTATTCTTTTGTACAGAGCGCTGGTCGTGTGGTTGGACAGTGGACTCTCAATCCAGTTCCAACAAGTCTACGGCAATAATTCTCCTTCATACAGTACTGTTACTAACTGGATTCGTCAGATTAAAGAAGGTCGAAATTCAATTCAGGATGAGGAACTTCAGGGAGGCCTTCTGAAACTGTCATTGCATCTTCTGTCATACCTCACATGTTGTAACTATCTACCTGGAAGAAAATCGAATATCTCTTATGCCCCCATCCTCCATATTCGCATGACCTGGCTCCTCTGGATTTCTGGATCTTTCCAAAACTCAAACAAGAACTGTCTGGAATTAAATTTTCACACATTGAGGACCAAAGCCATCAGATCACAGCTCGCAACATATGTTGAAGGAGAAGAAGTCTGTAAACGTGCATAGACATGGGAGGGGAGTATATTGAGGGATCTCGATAATTGCAATCATTTTTATTTCATTCAATAAGAAAATATGGAACCATGCTAAAGACTTTTGGGACACCCTACGTATATGCGCGTGTACATGTTTTATTTCGTCAAATAACACCACCCATCTAGTTTTATTTAATTTCTGTTTCAATCCTCAGTTCTGCACCAATCAGGTGAAGTGCCTGTGCGATCCAGCTTGGACCGGGCCCGCATGTGAAGAGTTAGCCAATAAAACTGGCAGCAGAGACCCTATTGCAGATTACTTGAACGGCCTCATTTGGTTGTACTATGTTCAGGGAACGAAACTCCCGACGACTGATACAACTGCCACATTGGATAAGAATGGTTAGTTCGATGAACAGATTAGTTTTGTTGGATTTGTCTATGAGCATAATTGTCATTATATTTGTATTTATTTATTTCATTTGTAGATATCAGTGCCTCAACTCAGATGTTTCCAACTATTTATTTAATTGCAATTATTATTGCTGTTATTGTTTTGGGAACTGTCGGCATTGCAGTAATAATCTTCTGTTGCAGGTATGTCGAGCCTATTGGTCTTTTTTAATATATTGTAGGTATAATTTAAATAGGTAATACTATTCAAATTTCTGTTAGTTTAACCTTTCGTCGTCCTTGGGGAGGGGGGAGTTGCGGCCCCCCCTAAAGTTTTCATTATTTTTTTAAAAACAGTCTTCCAATCTTCCAGCGCTTTCTATCTTCATGATCTTTAAATGTAGAATAAATCTTTACTGCAGAAAACTTAAAAATAATAAATAAAATCAGTCAAGCCTTCGTCAGTATTAACATCATAGAAATGAATGTAATCCAACAAAAAGATGTGTAAAAATATAAATATGGCTTCAACATAAAAA
>JAUYWI010076864.1:0-24885 GCA_034780595.1 Parotoplana pacifica
ATCGATAGGCTTGACGGATCGGGGAAAGACCTCTGCGTAATTGAGAGAGGGCACGTTGTTCATGTCTTTTGAGATTAGATGTTTGCTTCCAAGGCTTACCTCTGGATGCCATAGAATTGAACCTGCCTAATAGCTAATTCGGCAGAACACTATAGAATAGAATACTTCGTGGTAATTAAAACACTCCCTTGATGAATCGTTGCTTTTATTCAAGGTTCGACTGATGTTCAAGATGTTTATTCCCGTTTTGTAGATTTTCATTTTCGAATGAACTAGATAGTACTTTTAATCATCACTTATCGTGCTTCAGTTTGAGTGTAGAACAAGATGCCCATGATTTGATCTTGAAAAGTTGTAGTTTTATGTTGAAGTCATATTTTTACACATCTTTTGGTTAGATCTTATTCATTTCTATGTAGGATATTAGTACTGTCAAAGGCTTGCAAGATTTTAATTTCAAATTTTGTATGTTTGCCATCTTAATGCATATATTGTCTGGAGGAGTTCATTGAGCAAACTAGCCTAAAAACCCATATTTGCATAAAATTTGAGATCATCAGGAGTGAAAACTATAAATCAGCTTTAGGTCCGTATTTTTTTTGGCTTGGAGCCACTTACAGATTCAGGCTAAATCCTAAAATATTAGTAAATAATGAACATTGTTGAACATTTCTAAAAACTAACCTTCCTTTTGTTATTTTCATGTTCAAAAAACTACATTTATAATTTTTCAAAAAGTAATTATTGTGAAATTTAAGTATTATTATGTATGTATATAAATAATATGGAATGAAAAGTCAAATTACAAAAAGTATATAGTATATACCCTATATAAAAGAAAAATTTTGGCATGCATGTATCGTGAATGAAATAATAAGATTTGAATTTGTATTTTTTAAATAATATTGATTTTATAATTTATACAATATCAAAAAGTGGTTCCAAACTTCACAAAATCTTCTATATTTTCAAATCCAAAACCAATGTATTCTAAAGATTGAGTTCTTCACATTTTTGTTAATATAGTTAAAAATTACCTATTATATATTAGTTTCAGAAAAGCATATGGTTTGACAAATGTTGTCTTGTTGAATTCTTGCACTGATGCTCTTAATTAAATTGTGGCCTTTTTTCTACTAAATAAAATCGTCCATTTGAAAAGGATTTACCAAGTTGGTTCGCATGTCATTAGCGCATTTCTATACTGGTATTACATACATAATATATAAAGAATGATTAAATTGAAATCTTGAAACAAACAATCCTGCAGGCAAGATTTCCATACGTAAGTATCAAATATAAAATAGAACAATTTAGGAGTTTCATAAATAGGCCCCTGTAAAAAAGTTAGTTTTTTTAAATGTTACAATGTTCTTCATGATGGTGGCAGTGTCAATGCTGACAGGTTATTTAGTTTTCTGCAGAATATGGTCGACCAATTTCGCGAGCAGTTGCCACCTTGAGAAATGAAGTTACAGCATGACAATACCAGACCACATGTGCCACTACTAGTCCGTGAATCGCTTGCCAACCAAAACATATCTTTGCTGCATCAAACACCATATTCCACCGACACCAACTACATGGATCACTGCCTATACAGAAATTATGAAACGTCTCGACATGGAATGAATGTTGCTGATTCAAACCAAAATTAGGAAAACTGGAGATTATTTATAGCTAACAATGTTACCAACAACAAATAAGCCATGGAATTTGAATGCCTCAACGAGGATCTTCTAGCTGTAATCAACAACAATGGTGATTATGTTGCGTAAATTTGTGAACAATTTGTAATCTATGTGGTGTAAATTTGTGTGTATTACAATCTATTGATATATTGTAACATTGTAATCATTAATATAAACCTTGATTAAAAAAACGAACTTTTTTGTCAGGGTCTATACATCGTAAAGTTAGTTTTTATAAAATCTACATATATACAAAAATACTGGTACTTAATTAAAATTAAAAAGATTATTCTGATATATTAACTATAGTCTATACATTTAATGTATATCACATATATCTCCCACGTAAATAAGTGTACCTACATAC
Source organism: Parotoplana pacifica (assembly GCA_034780595.1). Taxonomy (NCBI): domain Eukaryota; kingdom Metazoa; phylum Platyhelminthes; order Proseriata; family Otoplanidae; genus Parotoplana; species Parotoplana pacifica. The sequence continues at coordinate 2,059 of JAUYWI010076864.1, forward strand.
AAATGTCTATAACTTAGTCTATTAGATATAAAAGTCAATGTAAAGTGAACATGGTCGTTCTATAAAAAGGATATATGTATTTTCCTATATACATAATGCATTAACTAACTAAATACATAACTATGTAAAAAAAATTATAAGATGGAGATCAATTTTAATGATGAATAGCGCGTCGTATGTTTCACATAAACCAGATAAATGTAGTTATCGATCAATAAGGCACGATTACGGGGCTAAAATAAAATAACAAAATCTTCAAAACACAAAAATAAAATAAAATATAAATATTGTAAATATAAAATATAGGTTAAACAATTTAATGAAAACCTTGAACCAAAGTAAAATAGATACATGCAGACATGCAAAAATTATAAGAGAAGTACAACAATTGCATAGAGCAAACGACAAGCTTAAAATAATTTTATTATAAAACTGATTGTTTACATACAAATGCAAATTACAAATCAAACAATACATATCTCATTACATAATGGTATATACAATAGTACAAAAAAAATCAATCTCATATTTTTACATCATACAATTATAAACATACAAATGTGTAATCATAACCTTTCACTATTTAGTTGATTGATCAGTATACATGATAAAATCCTCAGAAGTAATTATTCCTTCCGCGCGTGAACTGGGTTGGTTTTCATATACTCCACTATATGGATCCAGATCTTGCCATATGTCTACCTATAAAAACACAAAATACGAGTCCCTTCACTGCATGTATTTAAGAAAACAAATTAGCACCTCAATTTTGGTGTCTGAATATCTCCAAACAATAAAATAACAGATTTACAAATGTAAAATTCACGAAAAAAAATTGTTTTAATTAAAATTTATTTTTATTAGATATCTCGAGTACTTATTCTTTCAATGACTCTAAATATTACAATAAGTAGAACACTCACAACTTTAGTTTTTGGTTTGCTTAGTTCAGCCTGCTTTTCCAATAAAAGCCTTCTAGCTTCTTCGCGAGATTTTGATAAATAAGTAATATCAATGGCAATAGGAACTTTATCTTTCTTTGATGCAGCTTCATCTTCAACATTTTTTGCTTGATTTTCAAATATTTCTCGAACAGTTGCTGTTGCCGCAGGATCTCTTTCTATGACGGGCTAAAAAATGAAGACATGAAACTCTAATCTTTCCACAGAGATATAAATGAATCTTTCTGTATTTTTCAGGCTGACTACGTTTTGTAATTGTTTTTGGGGACATTTTTAGTGATACTTCATATCAATGTCATCTAAATTGTTGCTGTCGAAATTACTATTATAGGTAATAGCAATGTGTAATAACTCTAATTTTAGAGATGCAACAGATTGATGAGATAAGTCTTTTATCTTAATTTCTAAGGCTTTATACAACCCCAGCCACTCCCAACGCCAATGTATATTTCAATAAATAAATATTTTTAAATTCTTTTACGCACGATCAGAGATTGCAAATTGTAACTTTGCACAATGTTCAACTGGAATCATTAAAATTTGTTTTGTGAGAATGGTTCTTTAGATATCACATATTTTTAGACCGGGGTTGTATTCTACACATATTACCTAAATGTAGAGAGATCTCTCTCAACTACCTGTCTACAATTATATTATGTTTTTTTCATCTACCAACATTCAATTAAAAAAACATGTCTAGAAAAGAAAAAAAAATACTTTTGTAGATGTTTTTGTCCACGATTCCTGTTGTAGTTGAGCGAATCTTTCTTTCACCGACTGCGCAACAGGTTCACTTTTATTACAATTTTCATTAGAGCGTACTACATCTGGGAGGCTAGCTACCGGCTCACTTTCATATACACCACCTTCGACTGCTAATTCTAATTTGACGGGCTAGATTTATAGATAGTTAAGAAAGTATATATTTTTGTTCAAAGCAATAAGTAATATCTAAATAGAATAGAATAAAACAAAACTATGTACCTACTTATTCCATTTGTCCTCAGATTGTACTTAATTAGATAAGAAAATTAGTTATAATATCATAATACCATATTTCTGTCTAATATCAGTCTTGCCCCAATTTTGTAAAGTTTAACATTGCGATTCGTTGAAATTTGATCTTTAATTTTTAGAGGACTAAGGGGGATTCAATATCTTTGTGGATCACAAGCTTTGTGTCAATATTCGAAATTAAAATTTTCTCTGTATTATGTAATTTGAAGTAAGCTAAACCTGAATTATAAGGACTTCTTCAATGAAATGCCTATACCCAAAGTAATTTTAAAAGAATAATAATTAGGTATTTTTCAATAATTAGATTAGACAATCTACCAATTACATTCATTAAAAGCATTTTTAAAATCCATTCTCAATCACAGACAATCAAAACATTTATACATCCTAAATTCCCTATATATTTTGGAAGATAGTCTTACATACCTTTTTATTATAATTTAATGTTTGTTTGCTAGACTCCTCCAAAAGTCGTTGCTTTGCTTCTGAAGCCCATCTACTATTTATTTGAAGATCCCTAGATTGCTCATCCAAACAGCGCACAACTCCTTCCATTATTTCTGCTGGTTGGTTTTCAAATACTCCGCTATAGTTAGCTTCTGGTAATTTTATAGGCTAAATAAACAAATTTAATAACAACAACTTATTGTTATACATAAACAAAATGTAAATAGAAGAAATTTTTTTTCAGTTAATTGAATTTGTTTATAAGAAAGTTCATAAGATTCTGTAAATATTTGAAAAGAAAAATCACATAAATTCATTAAACGTATAAGTAAGTACTAAGAAGATATTATCAATTGAAACTACTTTTAAATTACTACAAATAGAGTTAATAATGTCAATAAATTTTATTATGCTGCTAAAAGTGATCATATTTTACTAACAAAAAAATTACAGATAAATAAAAAAAGAATATGTTAGGTTGTAACAAAAAAAAAGATTGAAAATAACAGCATGTCAAAGTGTTCTCAAAAATATCACAAAAACAGTGAAATAGAAAATAATACACACAGCACACAAAGAATGATTGTTAGTGTAATCACCTTCAAAAAATATTGTTTGTTAGTGAATAATTAAAATAATGTTTTGTAGGATACCTTCTTAACCTCATATGATTTGTTGTAAGTGTAGTCATTTTCTCCCAAAAAAATCTGTTTTGCTTCCAAAATACGTTTAGTGGTGTTGCTATTTATTAGATCATTCTGCATCTCACACTGATCTTTAGTTACTGTGCTGTTGTTTACACAGTTTTCAAACGCTGTCAAATATTCACTTTTCACTTTAATTGTCTAAACAGAGAACGAGTGAAACATTTTAAAATCTGAAACTGAGGAGCTATTTAAGTAAATTTTTCATCACGTAAAGAATTTCTTTTATGACTCTAGAAATAATACCCATCGCTAAAAAATTAAAGCTTTCATTATATGTATATCTTGCTAATTTTTGGAAGTCATGAATCAATTCCGCGGAATTATTAGCAAAAATTCATCAAGAGTATCAACAAGGCATTAGCATAAAAGTGCATACGAAATACTTCTATAAATTTCCAAACTATCGATTGTTGATTTTATTGTCTAAGATCATTCCCGTATATTCCTAATATAAATAGTGATTGATAAACCACTTTTTTTTACATATCTACATAAGCGGAATAAAAAAAGAGTTTATTGAATTTGAAGTTGGTTATGAAAATAAATTACTTACTTGTTTCTTTTCTGTTGGAATTTGTGTTTCATTGCTTTCAGCAATTAGAGTATCTTCCAATTGTTTGATGCGGTCTACTAAAGAAATTCTACTATCAAAAGGTTCATTGGCACTGATTTCAGTTTCAGATGCTACTACTCCTTCGTGGTTGTTTTCGTAAATTGCTAAACGTTCACATTCACGTTTTGATATTTCTTGTATCTCGTCCTTCAGTATAAAACAAATGAAATACCTAAAACTAATTTAACCTCTGATCCAAAAATATAACTTATCCGAAAAATCTTAATAGTTGTTACGTCATGTCTATTACACCACAATAATGTTATACATAATATGTGGTCTTTTGAATAAACTTATTAATAAAATAAAAATATATACTTTTAAATCAGTGCATATTTTGTGATGGAACATAACCAAAATCACAGAGTAGACCATATATTATATCGTCTACCTATTAATAGATGGAGACGTACTTTGATGTAGCTTATTCGAGCTTGCACATGGAGAAATAGAAATTACCTGTTGTGCTATTCCTCCAAATTATAGCTAACCTAATTTTATCTATAAGTTCTAATATGGTTTTCAATCACTAAAACCCTAATACCTCTAATTCTAAAACTAATTTAAAATAAAACACCATTATGTATCTATCAAGGCACTGTATAAATTTTCATAAATTTAAAAAAATAATAATTTTAGAAACATATTCAGGATAATTCAGAATTCTATAAAAGATTTTATGGTAAAATCTATTCCAACATTAGCCATGAAACAATAAATTTTGTGTGTTCAAAGGTGCTACTATATAACTATGTACTTTCTTAGATAATGGGAGGAATGTTGTCTACCCAACCCGACCATTATCCTAGAATTGTCATTAAACAACCGAACTAATTGGAATGGAATTGGCAAGCCTTAACAGAATTTAAAGGACTCCAAAAGTGGCAAAAAGTAGATACTATTTTAAAGAAAAAAAGTCATGGAGTCAAACAATCATAACATATTTGACAAATTTATATTTCTTTTATGCCGGCATGAGAGAGTAAACTTTCTCAATCCTGCATGGACTAAGAATGTACTACTTTCTCATGTATGCACAACTTTCTCAGTGATGGATTCAATGCTTTTGAGTCCACGTTTGAGAAAGTAAATCGGACAGACTTTCAGTTAATAGAGTTATATTGACACAGAGAAAACATTTAATTCGAAATTAACCTATGAACAAGAATTCTGCTAACAAATAACGGATGTTTACCAAATCGGACACCTCAAACCTCCACAGAAGGCTAAGACAACACCAGCTTTCATGTGTAGAAATTCTCTATCATTTGGTGCAGTATCAAGAAACTGTTGTGAACATTTTGGCAACTTTTCTTTCATAACCAGCTTCAAATGACTTGCAATTTGAAGCCAAAAAGTAGTTGACATTTATGGTTTACGATGGAATAAATTGACCATAATGTGCTTGCAGCAGGAAGTTTCTTCTTCTTGAGATAGTCAAAAAATTGTTCTTAAACAACTAGGTCAGCCGATTCATATCACCAAAAATGGGCAATAAACTTAAAAATAAAGTAATACGAGAAATAGTCAATCCTTTCAATAGTTCAACGTCCAATCCTTTCGGTATTTCTTAGACCTATTAACAGCTACATGACAAAGAAGAAAAGTTCCTAGTGTTACCTAAAATGTAGTAGCACTTTTGGTACCGATTTCACCATTTTCATTGTTTTATGACTGAACGGAATGCTACAAAAAATTGACGATATTGTTGAAAATTTACTTCAGTGCAATTATGATACGTGTACGCTTAATAGAAAAGGAAACCAGTATTACATACCCGGGCATTCATTCTGTACATCTTCTTTTGAAGTGACGCTTCACTTTCTCGTAGAAATAATTCTTTTAATTTACGAGTATCTACAACAACAGCTGCACCGTTGTTCTCATGCCTATTAGCGTCACTTTCATCGCCCTGTAAGATACAACCATAGAATTTAGATTTAAATGTAAAATTCTTGTTTATCACTTCAAAAATATAATCTAAAACTAACTAAACAAACCATCACCCACCGTAACTTACCTGTTGAATTTTAGACCCATATCTTTGATTGCAGCAAAAAAGAAAATATAATCATGTAGTTATGACATACAATTAAAAGAATATTCCAAATTAGGTAGGCTATAGATTATTTGATAAACACCTGGTACAAGTAACATGGTAATTACCATAGAGTAATCCTTACTCATATGGTAATTACTGTGGATCAAAACAATATGTATTCTGAATGAAATTCGAAAACCGTTAAATAAATTTTTTTATTTGTTTGGAACACTGAATCGAAAATAAGATTTTCAAAAATAAAAAATGTCACAAAATTCATCAAAACATATTATCTATCTCAAAATTCAACGTTAAGTATTTTAAAAGGGAGAATATAGACGTGCACAAAATCAATATAAATCTCAATAAAATAAACGTAGCTATTTGTTGGGGGCAGATAGATTATACATCATAATACAGAGAGACTATAAAATATAACTATAGTCCAAGTCAGATCAGTAATGGATTAAAAACACTTATTTAATTTAATATCTAGAACATTTAAAAATCAATAAATTGCGATGAAAACACAGCTAATGAACACAATATTAAAGACAAGACCCATTGTTAATCAAACTCGTAATTAACGACAGCAAAAAATCTTTGTCTTTGAATTTCGATGCTTCAAAATGTATGCATATCAAGATTAATAGTCCAATTTCTAAAATTTAAAGTGAATAGGGTGTTCCTGACTGAATACCTACAAAATAAATTTTTAATAAAGGCAGAACTTACTTCTTTACGCTTCCCTCCGGAATCTAAATGTTCCGTGTCATCATCTTGTTTAATAGGTTGCCATTGATCCACTAGCTTTCTGGTATATCGGACAGCTTCAGGTTTATCTGTGGTTGAATTTTCTTCCTAAAAGTGGGGATTATATTATAAATTGATAGAAATATTGAGGGATCTAATAAGAGGGTGGGAATTTAAATGATTCTGGATTTGAAATATTATTTTAAAATAATCCATGTCTTTTGGTTTAATATGGTTAGCGCTCTTCAAGTTGATGAGAAAGAAAATTGAATAATTATATATACGAGATAAAATTAAAATTTTAATAAACAGGGTTGGTACTCTTCCTGTAGGTAATAGGAAATTTAACGTAAATGCTATGGGTGGTAAGACAATGCACTATTGTTCAGCGTACCTGAGATCTACCGCGTTCCATTTCTTTAAATCTTTCGCGAACATTGCGGGTATGCTGTTGAACACCCTCCAAGTCTTCTTCTTTTGAATCATCAAAGCGTACAATATTAGGATCTCTTTCTGATGGTACACTTTCTGCAACATATGGTTTTTTGGTATCTCGTGGCGGGGTGAAGGCTTTTGGCTTCCCTTGCCCTACGGGATAATTTTCAATCTGAAATTCGGCAAAATACAGATTGGCTTAAAAAGTTATAACAATTCAAAAATGTTTTATTTTGATAAAACATTGGAAACAGCAAAGAAATTAATTTTTAGATGAGAAAACATTAAAAGAAGAACTGAGTACCTGAACACAGGGATATACTACGTTCCTGACCTGATCTGTCAAAATAATAAAACTCAATATCATATTCATTAAATGGCTGGCTGAATAGCATATCCTTTTTTGTGACATTAGTGCTCTAACCAACCTGATAAATAACATTCTCCTATTTTCAGTATTTCAATGTCTGTGTACATGAAGCTACTCTCTCTCTCTCTAGCACTTGCAAACACCCGTAACAAAAATTAATTTTAGGTAATTTTTGTTCGAAAGAAAGCCCTTTTTCTGTATGTAGAAACATCAAACATAGAAACATCCTGTCCGATAAGGAAGTATATCAAGTGTAAAATCAGTTGCCCAAATAAACAAATACTTTATAATAGCGATATCTTTGGTCTAAATTAAAAGCGTAAAGTCCATCAGTTACATTACATAAATTAATTTGATCTGAAGTTGTGTTGCAAGTCAAAAACCTATTTTCTAGAACGACTATTGTGACCTGCATCATGTAGAAATTTTCAAAATGTTATTTGAATTACCGTGTTTATTTGTACCCATTATAAAGTAAGTTAACTTTTGCAGATGTCTGAAAAGTTGCCGCAATCAGCAAGAATAGTAGAATAGCTAAAGCCGTTCACTGATTATCGGGCAGCGTGTACATCCCAACACCTAGGACACATCACCATTTAGCTCAAGAACGATAAGTTGAATTTAGTTTCGCAACTTTTGAACTAATAATAAATGTTTTACTACCCAACAAAATCATGTGGTGGCCTGTTAAAGTATGGTCAAATTTTTGGTAAACAAATCATATTATGAGTTTGTGACCAAAGAGCAACCTGAAAACCAATCACTTGTTTTACATAAAATAAGTTCTAGGGAATAGACTATTTTAAATTTGCTAAAAATATGTAAAATAGCATCGAAGCAGTGCTGTTTTAGAAACTTTTATTAAAAATAGTGATCCAAAGAAACAACGAATTATTTGGCTCCAAAATTGACCGACAAATTTATGTAAATCTGAATATATTAGATAAAAGAAAAATGAAAATTGCTCTTTAGATAAAATATTATTGGAATACCCAACTTATGTTAATTTAATCCACTGATTTTTAGTCAGTACCGGTCGATGTGTTAAAAATCGATTTTTGTCAAATTCAAATTTTAGTGACTAATAATATTATATCATTTTAAAGCATTTAATTGTGACAAAACTTACAAAAGAAAAAACAATTTTTTATGTACCTGTCCCGGTATGGTAGCCCTCAAAGACCAACAACCATAAAATGGACGCATACAATTTTCTAAGAGTGAAGAATGATTTTAAATTTTATATCACGACACAACACTTTTCTGCGTTTTTTAAATTCAACTACTGTAATATTACAATATTAAGTTTCAAATTGTATTATTAATTATAATTATCTTACATATTGAACAATAGAATATAACGAGAGTTCAACGAATATTCATACATTATTTCCATTGTCATAAAAACAGGGAAATGGCTGTTAAATCCAATATAATCATCACCACCACCATCATCATCATCAGGTTCCCTGCTCGATCCGAGCGTTGGAGATCATGGTTTGCCACACATTTCTATCCACAGTCGTCCTTATCACCTCGACATCTCTCTTTTCTGAACAAATCCACTGCTTCAGACTACTAAGAAAGTTCTCGCGAGGTCGACCTCTAACAAGAATCATCAATTCCACATTTTCTCATGACTTGTCCGAAAAAACCAGCATGTCTTGTTCTTATTATCAATCAGTGATCTCTTGCTCCTGCCCTCTGTAAAACACTTTTATTTGTCTTGTGTACAGTATATGGTACCCGGAGCATGCACCTGAGAAACCACATTTCTGCAGCTTGCAAACGGCCGACATCTGATTTGGTCATTGTCCAGGTCTCACTTCCATGGGTCAGGATCGACATAACGTCATTTCAGAGAGATAGGAGTATTACGATCTCACAAGATGTAATCCAACTTCCAGAACGTGCTCTTAGCCATGCCAATTCTTCTCCTGATCTCAAACTTGCATTTGCAAAATCATTTCTGAGATAATTGGAAATTGCGATTTGTTTGATAACTTTACCCCCTGTTGGTAACTTGCATCCTCTCTCTTTTATTTTGCTCAAGACCATGCAGGTTGTTTTATCCGCGTTGATGTTTACCCGTATTCTGCAGTGATATCAACTACCTTGTCCAGCAGTGCGTGTAGACCGTTTCGTCTGCTTATCTAAACATTTTAACATTAATATGAATTTCTTCCAAGTGATGTAAGATCATCTCTCCGTACAAATTGAACAAGTCTGGTGAAAGGGTGCAACCTTGTCGGATTCCACGCTCTATCTGCGTATATTTCCGCACTTCACCTTTGATGGGGACACGTGCTGTTTGGTCCTAATACAAGTTCCAAATAAACCTAAGGTCTTTTTCATCGATGTTCAGCTGCTCTAGAATTTCCATGAGCCGTTCATGGTTGACCTTGTCAGGTATATAGTTTTCTGGATGTCAATCATCCGTAAAAAAGATTGCATTAGTGTACCAGCATCTTTGATGAAACCAAACTGTTGTGCACTGATTTGCGGTGTAATTTTAGAGCAAACGCTCCTCATAATTATCCGCAATATTAGTTTAGTAATGGCTCATGAGGCTGATCGTCCTATGTAATTCGCACCTCACTGGCCCAGGTTTCTTTGGCATTGTAATGACGATAGATCTCGACAAGTCCCCAGGGATGTGTCCTGTGTCATAGATCTTGTCTTAATCTCTATGATCTCTTAATTCTATATTCTTTCAAGGCTCTGATCATCTCAATGACAATTCCATCTGGCCCACTTGACTTGCCTGTTTTGTGTGACGTATAGGTGCTCCCACTTCAGATTTCAGGATGGAAGGACTATCATCCATGTTTTTGGCATTGTTGGTCTTCGACCTCTATAATCTCTGAAAAGTTCCTCAATGTTCTCTGACCATCTTGCACCTTCATAAGAGTAGTGCCATCATGCGCCAGGTGGATACATCGACTTGAGGAACTGATTTTCGAATTTGTTAACTCGTTTATCTTCTTCTACATCGTTGCTTGGTTAATATGATTTAGATTATCAATTTGTTTTGCTTCTCTGCATTCCTTCTTTATTTGCTTGTCCAGTCGAGCGTATGCTTCTTTATTGTTTCCTTTCACCAGATGTCTTTGTTCCATTCGTTCCAAAATTTCATTTGTAATTCATTTCTGTCTGACTGTTGTGCTTGACCTTTTTGGCACTATTTCCGTTGTTGACTTTTTGAAGGCTTCCCATTCATCATGACCTTCTGCAATTAGAGTTTCATATCTATTGCTCACGGCTATAGCATATGCCCGCCTTGTTACTTCTGTCTTGAGGTATTCTAGTCGTAATTTTGGCTTCTTCAAGCTCTTTTGCTTCACTCGACATTTTCATATCACGGGATTGTAGTAACTCTCGATGTCTGCACCTGGCATGCTCTTCGAATCTGGGATTGCATCCCTAAACCTCTTGTTAATTGTGATGTAGTCGATCTGATTTCGCACCTGGTCTAAAGGGGCTTTTCCATGTCAACAGTCTCCATGGATGGTCCAATATACTCGTATGTATATTATAAATATCTACCGTGTTTTCTAAACATAAGACATTTAAATTAATTAAATTACTCACTTTCTTTGCTTCTTGTATGTATTTTGTTTTCACATTTTTCAGACCCTGATAATAAATCCTAGTTTTACGTTTTGAAGGTGTTTCGGATTCTGAAGGTTCTGCCTCAAATTTCTGACGAACCCTATCAAGCTTCTTATCATTGTCAAGAACAGAAGCGCCTGTAAGCGAAACGGTTGGTTTGGTTGATCTCTGACGTATGGAGTCTCCTGTAAAGAATTAAAGTTAATATATAACATTTAAAATTAATAAATAATTTTTTTGAAATGGCATTAGTTGTCAATTGTGTTTTTCAAATATTGATTCAAATAAAAATAATTTTATTTACGATAAACATCAAAACAGGCTTTAAATTCTAGTGAATCATTTTTAAAAGAAAATTCAAACTTTAACTTGAATATCTGCAAATGTATAACACATAATAATGTATTATTGTAGATCAAAATGTAAATAAACTTGAAACTCATTGTTATGTTGGGTGAATAAATAATATTAGAGATAAAGGACAACGTAGAACGACAAACTAAACAGGCATGCATTTAAAGATAACATAAACGCTAAACTCACTTCTGCCATCTAAATTTGAATTATTTTGCTTTGTGTAATTAGAACATAAACCATTATGTTCGTTACTTTTACTAAAATAAAAATACAGATGAAATTATAGACATATAGGTACATTTACACCATTGACCTGTCTAAGAAATCAATGGCTGCAGCAACTGTTTTTATAAAAGTAAAATTGAAGTACCTTATTGATCCACATTTCTCGTCCGTTAAATTATGTTCTTCTGGTATCTAGAAATATTATTTTCTTTAAATTATTACTTGTCATCTCAAATTAAAATACATATTATAAACCAGTCAATTTTATGAATTATTCTATATACGATTCACATCCATCTAAATTCTTGAATTTGTAGCTAAATCCCTGTAGGAAGTCTATTAGTGCAATAATATTGGTCATTATGGCACAGAGGAATCACCACACTGCATATTTTCGCAATAATAAATTCTCTATTCCCACTAATTTAAGTAACTCAGTACTTTCCAGCTTTATGTTCTCGTATCGGAGAATTTCGATAGGGTTATTATTTTTTTAAATTTTAAAATTAAAGTAACTTACTTTGTTTTTAACAACAGCTGCTTCGGGATTTTTGTACGATTTGTCTCTTTCCACTTGCAGCTCATCATCGGTAACAAATTCTTCAGATTGATCACTGTTTTCCTTTTCTTTAATTTTGTTCCCATCTAAAATATTTTCACTATTTGGAACAACAGTTAGATGTCTGTCATTCGAAACCAGCTCTTTAGAGATTGGCTGATAAGTGTCAAAACTTTCTTCAATGTCACAAACAATAGAATCCAATATAGAACTATTATTCAGTGTTTGTTCGGGTTTTTCAAATGATTTATCAATTTTATAATTTTTATCACTGTGAGAATCAATGGGCATTTCAGAACGAATACCACAAACGACAGTTTCTGGTATCTTGTGTTTCAAATTTATAGAAAGATCATTTTCTATTGGTTTTACTTCCATAACACTCGTTTCATTTGAAGATTTATTCACAAATTTTGTTTCATTTGAAGGTTCTTCTAGTTTTGTTTCATTTAAAGTTTCTACGGGTTTTGTTTCATCTGCAGGTTCTTCTGATTTTGATTCACCTACAGGTTCTTCTGGTTTTGATTCATCTACAGGTTCTTCTGGTTTTGATTCATCTACAAGTTCTTCTGGTTTTGATTCATCTACAAGTTCTTCTGGTTTTGATTCATCTACAGGTTCTTCTGGTTTTGATTCGCCTGCAGGTTCTTCTGGTTTTGATTCATCTGCAGGTTCCTCTGGTTTTGATTCATCTACAAGTTCTTCTGGTTTTGATTCATCTGCAGGTTCTTCTGGTTTTGATTCATCTACAAGTTCTTCTGGTTTTGATTCATTTACAGGTTCTTCTGGTTTTGATTCATCTACAGGTTCTTCTGCAGGTTTTGTTTCATTTACAGGTTCTTCTGGTTTTGATTCATCTGCAGGTTCTTCTGGTGGTTTTGTTTCATCTGCAGGTTCTTCTGTTGGTTTTGATTCATTTACAGGTTCTTCTGATGGTTTTGATTCATCTACAGGTTCTTCTGTTGGTTTTATTTCATCTGCAGTTTCTTCTGTTGGTTTTGATTCATCTACAGGTTCTTCTGTTGGTTTTGATTCATCTACAGGTTCTTCTGGTGGTTTTGATTCATCTACCGGTTCTTCTGGTGGTTTTGATTCATCTACAGGTTCTTCGGGTGGTTTTGACTCATCTACAGGTTCTTCTGGTGGTTTTGTTTCATTTTCAGGTTCTTCTGATGGTTTTGTTTCATCTACAGGTTCTTTTGATGGTTTTGATTCATTTACAGGTTCTTCTGGTGGTTTTGATTCATCTACAGGTTCTTCTGGTGGCTTTGATTCATCTACAGGTTCTTCTGCAGGTTTTGATTCATTTACAAGTTCTTCTGTTGGTTTTGATTCATCTACAGGTTCTTCTGGTGGTTTTGTTTCATCTGCAGGTTCTTCTGTTGGTTTTGATTCATTTACAGGTTCTTCTGTTGGTTTTGATTCATCTACAGGTTCTTCTGTTGGTTTTGATTCATTTACAGGTTCTTCTGGTGGTTTTGATTCATCTACAGGTTCTTCTGGTGGTTTTGATTCATTTACAGGTTCTTCTGTTGGTTTTGATTCATCTACAAGTTCTTCTGTTGGTTTTGATTCATCTACAGGTTCTTCTGGTGGTTTTGATTCATCTGTAGGTTTTTCTGCTAGATTTGATTCATCGGCAGGTTCTTCTGATGGTTTTGATTCATCGGAAGGTTCTTCTGCTACTTTCGATGCATTTAAATGTTCCTCTGCAGGTTCTTTTGATGGTTCTATTTCATCATCTCCAGTTTCTTCTGAAGGTTTTGATTCATCTGTAGGTTTTTCTACTGGTTTTGTTTCATTTGAAGGTTCTTCTGGTTTTGTTTCATCTGCAGGTATTGTTCCAATTATAGCATCTTCCAATATTCCATTTTCAGAGTTCATTCCATTTTCTTTAGGTAAATCTATATCATCATTGATTTTTTTCTGCTGTGGTAAAAGTGTGTCTGAAACATTTTTAACATAGGTACAAACGAAAGTTTATAAAAATTATGAAAATATGTAATAGACATGCATAAACGCAAATAATGTAGGTTAATAAATGCTAAGCACAAGAAACATCTATGAAATAAACTTATATATTGGAATTACATAAATAGAGGAATTTTGGCTACTAATCAGCATGCATTGCTTCGTAAATTGTCAACAATATTATTTGGTTTTAGGTATAGGTACTCTCAAAATTACCTTTGTTGATTTGTGCCATGGCTTCTTCAGAATCCGACGTAAACACAGTTACTTTCTGAAATAAATTCAAACATCCAAAAATTATTAGAAAATGTTAACCTTCACACTACTAAATATAACATACTTAAATACTAATTTAAAAATGTAAACTTTTATACATGTACAAGACTAAAATCTTTTTAAAATAGCAATATAAGAATATTTTATCATTTTATAATAGAAAATAATAGTTGTTAATAACTTAGATATTTAAAAAAAATAGAATGTACATTCTAAAGTCAGCAAAAAATTCTGTTTTCATGATGTTTTCAGAAAGAGAAAATGTTTGTTTGACTTATTTTATTAATAATTCTTTATTTTTGTTGATTAGAAGAAATGTTATCTAAATTAATTGCAATTGGCTGCTAGCTCCTATGAAATCTGTCTTGCCTAAAAGGTGACTTTTTCTATTCTAGGATAGCTGAAAATAGCACGGACGTCCTCAGAAGCTGCTAGGATTTCATCCAGGAATTTGGAACATAGGTAGGTATCTTTGACAAAAAACGATAACGTCAAAACGTCCAAATATTAAACTTTGTCCAATTGACTTCAAATTTCGTATTTAGGTATCAAGCAAGTTTTAAATATACATTACATATTTCTTTAGCAAAAAAGATGCATATTTTAGGTCAAAATCACTCAAAAATCTAAACGAAACAGAATCTAATGTGAACATATTTAAAGTTAAGAATCCACTAAAAATCATGTATATTGAATACCAAAATTCTAGTTTTTTGTCCATAAAAATGTTTTTTTTATCACAATTAAATGACATCAAATGATTTTATTATCGTCCCTCCTCTATGATTAGTAGTTTCACGAGATCATTTTAGTAGTTTTGGAACGAAATCAGCCACAGAAATTGAATTTAAAACTACGATTTCTAACGCTCCGTAATTTCTGCTTTTGGGTACAGCTACATTTGATTGGTAGGTATATGTCAAATAAAGAATAGAATGCAAAATATGAAGGAATTTCAGTGAACTAGTAATATTAGCGAATTAAATTTTATCTTTTGTCTATAAGTAATCGATGGAATCACACATTTTATCTAAATTTTTCCTCAAGACGCATTTAAATTTTCAATAATAGATTTATTTGCGTTACAGTTTAGCAACCAGTAAGAAAAACAAAAAGTTGGTGCCACTCAAAATAAATTTCATTAGATAGAATTCACATATCAATACGACCTGGAAGATTTCGTCAGTTACATATGGCTACCTGTATTATGTGCAATTTTAGCCACAACATTTTCATAGCATTTATTCGATCAATATTTTTAATAAAGTTTTCTTCTACAAAATCCACTGAATTATTTAGAAAAAAAACAATGCAAAAGATTCTTTAAATAATAATAACAAAATCAATATTTAAAAAAAAACTTGAAAGCAATAAGTCCATTTATAGTACACAATTAATTTACTAATATTTAACTTCAGTATTGATATTTTCCGAAACTTTTTAATTTATAGTTTCGTCACATGACCTGGCTTAGTAGGATCAAACACCAATTTTTTTACAAAAGGAACTCCAAAAGAGAATTAGTTACACTGATGGAAATTTTAATATGGGTATTCTATATCTTCTTTTTCCATTGTCTAAACATTAACCAAATTTATATGGTTGTTAGAGACGACAGTACAACAAAACAACAAGTAATTTTTATCAATTTATTCCAGTAAATTGATTTGATAGGTATTTGACCATGAAACCTTAGTTACAATAATATATGAAATTTAATTAATCTGTTTTTATGCCTTTGATAAATATGTCAATATTGCACAACACACAACGATTTCATGGGTATTTGACCACATGAAACCATATATGAATTTTCATTTAATCAACTTTACACTTAGTAACTGCTGCAAGAGATGCCAATATTGCATAACAAATTAATTGCCAAAAAATAATAAAAGACCAAAAGTGTGACAGAGATGCTATCCAACACGTTCAATTTTCACGGTCTTTTCTCAACCTTATATAATTTTATTGAAAAATGATGTAAGTTATTCGAGACTTTGGATCAGTTATAGTATTAGTTTTCAAGCATTTAATGACTTTATTTATTCTAAAATATCATTTAGCAACTAATATTCAAAACCTGATGTTAGGGTTGAGCTAAGTGATAATTTTGGTCATTAATGAGATAGACAATGAATATTATCTTCATTCCCGTCGATTAGTTTTTATAGAGTATTTGTATGCACGTGCAACTTTCAAAAATTCCACTGAATTTTTAAATTCTATAATGGTCACATATGTAATTATATAATATTGAGGAAAAATTATACACAAATATTATTAGAAAAATATATGTCGTATCAAAATTAATAAATTATAGGAGTAAATATAACCAGACAACAAAGTTATCGTCGCATGTGCAAAAAAAACAGATAGTCTGAAAATCCAAATTTTACCATGTTAATTCCTAAACCGTATCAACCACATTTACCACATAAAGTAAAATAAAAGCTATTAAAGCCTGGTAAACTGAAACGCACTTAAATTCATCAATGCTAAAAACAGAAATTGTAAAAAAAGATATCAAAAGTCTCATAATCTAACACATTGCATCAACTATGTATAAGAACAGAACAAACTAACAAAATTGCTCTATCAAGCAACTATACGATTAATATTGAATCATGCAGCAGTTAGGTACCTTGAACAACAAAACCTATTTTTAACTCCAAAATAAATGAATCATAGTAAAGAAATTGGAAAACAACACGAACTAAAAATTAAACGATAAAGTCAATATAACAAAAAAAATAATTATAAAACACAATAAAAATTATATGCATGATTTTTAGGATTTTTAAATGTTTGCTTTTCAGTATATTTTATTTAAAAAAGAAAAAAACTGAATTTAAACGATAAATGTATTTTATACATTTTAAAAAGCTACAATAAATAATATTCAACATTAACAATCAAAATATGCATATACTCGTACGTTACTATTCAAGATATGAAAAGTATCTTTATGAAATATGAATATTACAGTGTTTTACTGTTTAGGCTATAGGTCGAATAGTCGTGTTTTAAAGAAAAAATTAATTTACCGAATCTCCTGTAGTAGGATCTCGTTCAATAATTTCCATATTTCTTGGCCCTAAGACTGGGGACGTTGGACCAATATATTGTAAAGGCTTCTGGTGTGAAGTTACTTTTCTACTACGATTCTCAGCATCTAAAGTATTAGCAGCCGTTTCTTCAGTTTTAGTTGCATCATATGCGGCCATTTTTGAAGGATCTAATCGCCCAACTTTACGCATCATATTTTCTTTAGGTGTTTTGTAAGAAATTATTTCTGGTTTTAAAGTACTATGTCTATTTTGATCTGGTAATTGTTTATTTGTGTCACTTTTACGTACCTCACTTTTATTAATTGCTTGTCGGGGAAGTTGATGAGAAAATGTTTGAGCCCTTGCACTTTTAGAAAAATAATTAGCACTGTTATTATCTGATGTACTTTTTGTTTTCGAATATATTCGTTGGTTAACAGAATTTAAATCGTCTTTAGTTTCCACAGAATTAAGTTTAGATAATGGTGAATCGAAACAGTTTTCTTCTTTAGAAGGTGTAAATTTATTCTTTGAATGCTCAAGCTGTCGCATTACAAATTGATCTTCATTTTTATTATTGTTATCCAATACCACAGCTGTTGGAGACACCATTCTTGTTGTGTTAGGTTGTGAATAAATACTTTTCTGCAACCAGTAATCAATAGGAGTATTAAATTCTTCTTTATCATCTAATTGGGTAGGCGGCAGATCACTAAAGATTCCTCCAAAATCAATATCATCCATTGTTCGAGGTTTAATTGCTTTTTCTAGCATAAACGTTTGATCGACAGGTGAACAGCTTGTGGGCCAGACATTAAATTCTTCTTCGGTTTCATCGTGATCAATAATTCCTGTATAATGTTCCATATTGTTTTTCCTTTGGTTAGGAGATAAAACAACCTGTTTATATGAGGTTCTTGGTCGCGGACTGATCAATGGTTTGCTATTTTCTTGTTCTTGAGAAAGTGGACTAGTATCAAGATAAATAATATTGTTATTCTCTAATTTATTATCAATTGTTGACTGCAGACTTGGAATTGGTTTCTGTAAACCTATTTTATTAGTAATAGATTTTTTATCTAGTGTTGCTATTTTAACAGACACTTCAGAGACTTCTTCTTCTTCGTCAGTTGTTGTTTCTATTTCAATACTTCTATCAGAAAAATCATCAGACGATGTAATCATATGAGCATTTTCAAATCTGGGTTCATGAATTAGATGGCTAGCTGGAATTTGTTCCGTTAGAAAGTTATAGTTATTCTTAGTTTCTTCATCAAGATAAATTATATTGGAATTTGATTTCATTGCCTTTTCTATTTCGTCATTTCCAAACTGCTTACCCAAAATTGTTGAGTTTTTTCTTTTGGAATGATAACCAACAATTGATTTATTAATGACTGCTGGAGAATCAGTTATATATGGTTGTAGAACAAAATTGTCATCAATAGTAAATATGTCATCTTGGTTATTATTGTCAGTTTGAGTTTGTGATGTTTTCATAGGTAACTTAGCAGACTTAAAATTTGTAATTCCTTTCAAATTTGCTTTTTCAATACAAGGATTTTGACATTTATCTCTTGATTGTATAGTTTTAGCATCACTAGAGAGATCTTTTAACACATCATTGGGATTTCTGGTCGATTTGCTTTTGATTGATGTTTGATTGACAGGTGATGGTTGATGATTGTTAGAAAAACGTTTATCACTTGCTTGAGGGATATTTTGAAGACTGGCACTTTTTTTAAGATTTGAATGTAGACATCGGTTTTCTCCAGGAGCGTCAGTATTGTCCCGACTTTTGATGCGACGTTTCAAAGTTGTAGAATCGGATGTTGAGGTCAAACTAGATGAAAAGTTGTGATTATGTGAAATTCCTCCTACAGACAGATTTGAATATTTGCGTGCTCCATTATGGAAACCGTTTGTCGCAGAAATATTTTGACGACTTTGTGGAGTTTTATATAGTTCACGGGCTAAACGAAGTCGTGATATTCGATTTGGATCATCTCTTTGTGTACTAGGTCCAAGATAAAATGGTTTAGGATGGGTTAACAAATCAGAAAAACTTAATGAATCTAAACTTTTAGCTCTTTTGTGCAAATGCTGACCTTCAAATGACATAATTCCAGAAAAACTGCAGGCGTGTTTATAAAAAAAATCAACAGTTAATATGAGTAACTATTAAAGTTGATTCAGCATAGATCAAACCCATAACTCTTGACTAATCAATAAAATAGTCGACCTATTGATTTACAAAATATTGAATGTGGTTAAATTAAAAGTTATTTAACAATTATATAATGACAATCAAAATAATCTGTAATTTTAGATATCCAGTCTAAATAAAACGTAACTTTTATGATTTTTCAAATAAATCTATAACAGCTGTTACTCACTTATCTATGAATAAAGAAACAATGCAACTAACATTAATACCTAGGTATATATTATTAAAGATATAATTAGAAAGTACAATAGTAAAGATAATATGGGTAAATGTTCTCAGTTTAATCTCCTTTGTACTGATTATAACTTTAAAATATAAAATTATTTACACTGTTTGTTGATTGTATATTTACCAGTTCACTGAAAAATATACAATTTACAAAAATCCCACGACGCTTAATTTTTTAAAGATATAAACTCACTTTTAAACCAAAATAGAAACTTTTATTAAAATCCATTGCGAATGCTTTTCAAAACGAATTTGTGATGACCAAAAATAATATAAGTATGTTTTAATTTCAAATTGAATTAACTTTCGATGCGTGGAAGTTATATACTTGAAAGTTGGCACATTCTATCAAGTAAAAACATGATTTCCCGAAATCTTGGTTCAAGTAGAAAACTATCGTAGATAGCATCAAAATTTCTGTTTGAAAATTTTAGTTAATATAATTGAAAAATTTCCATTTCCGAGTGTCAGTCATCAAAAGACTAGGACCTAGGTCCTGATTTAAAGTTTCAGCTAATAGTATGAAATTCTAGGAAAGTACCACCCACTTTCCAAAATTCACAAAAAATAAATAAAAGACAATAAAATAGTACATAAATTTGTATATCCCGAAAAACTATTAAAATTTTGAAGTCCTTGACTGAATAATTAAATATACAGGATAAATGCTTAGGATAAACAAATTTGATAACCTGATATAATTATCCCATGAAATAAAAAGAACAAAACATCTAGAAAGTGTTAGAAAAATATAAAATGAATTAATAAAAAAAGGAAAACAACATCAAAGGAAAATATATAGATGGCAAAGAAATCCTCCAGAGGAGCAGTACGAGTATATCAATCCATTGACGAAATTTTGAACTTCAAGGGTTTAAAATGTCGAAAAACACCCATTTTCATAATTGTCAATAACACATAAATATCTAAGTGATTGAATAAAGAGCCCTAACTCACGAAGAAAATAATCGTAACTTCGGGAAAATGAATAAAAAGGTTTATACAGTGAGGACATTATAGATATACCTAAGACATTTTACAGGGAGATATTATAACAAGAGACTGTCAACTCTTATACTTTTGTTTGCCGCTAACTTCAGGCTGGCTATTAAAAGGCAATATATCATATCTCTGAAACTATTGAGTCAATTGCTTTGAAATTAAGAAAATTGATTTGAGCTTATAAAAGAAACATAGTTTTAACATTTTAATGTCAGAGTTCACGTGACCTTCGTTTTGCATCGGCTCAAAGGACCGTAAACATCAATTTTGAATGGACTATAATAAGAACTTTTGATATTTAATCATTCAAATATATTTACCTCCTTTCAAATAACTTACGACACTGTGCTAGGTTTCCTTGAATTTGACCAAAAACATAGGGCCGACAATTATTGATTTTTAACGTTTAGACCGATAACTCAAAGTAATGATAGATAAATATGCCATATTTTAGAAATATATCACTGACATTTACAACTTAAAAAAAGAATTTTGTAATTATCTATTTTTGTTACTGAGATATTATTGATTTTTCAATAATATTAAATATCTCAATAATAAAAATAGATAATTATAAAATTCTCTTGTTTGAAAGATATTAATATGAATGATATAATTCTAAAATATGGCATTCATATCTATCATAAATGTTGAGTTATCAACCTAAATGTGAAAAATCAATTGGTCAAATTCAAGGAGACCAAAAATACTGTCTTAGGTTAATTGGATGCGGTAAATAATATTTGAATCATTGTTATTATTCAGTTCTAATCCATCCAAAATTGATGTTTAAAACGGCCCTTGGAGAGGATTCGTGCGGAAAAGTCGTACATAAAAAAGTAGTCTAGAAATTGAATTACAGCAAGTGTATTAGAACACTCATTATTTATCAAATTTACAAATAGTTCACAGTTCACTAAGTCAATGAAATAAGACATCATTGTTTTAAGAAATATCTTCTTCCTTGTATAGCGCAGAGACGTTCAAGCTTCCGTCGTTTCTCTAGGGATTTGCGGCGGCTCTTTGGTTGTTAAAGAGCATTTTTCAGATGCTGTTCTGCTCTATGCCTGGTTCTATCGTCTTACATCAATACTCGAATAAGGTCTCAACAGGAAGATGTCGACGCACCCCAACAATTTTCAAATGAGCATAGAAGCTTTCGATGCAGTTAGTTTGTAGTACGATCAAGATCCTTTTCAAATCGATAGTGCACTCTTCTAGAGAGACTAATGGTGGAGATTTGATATGCTTACCAGCTCTCGTAGTTCGTATAATCTTGCTGTTAACGTGCGTTTCATCGAAATAGCGCAAGATAGCAAGAAAATCTTCGTCATTCTCGTCGTCGAGGAGAGTAACAATTACAGCTTTAATCTGATCAACTGGTAAAAACGCCACGACCAACATATCTTTCACCTTTTGGCTTAAAACATTGCCGTCATTGTATCTTTGCTGATAACCTTGTGTTTGCACTTTACAATAGACGCTTTGACAGAGTTAAAAAATTAAAGCTTAACATCCCATTAGGAAACGTATAAAGGCTGTAGGTGAGGATTTTCTGGTGTTGGAACTTCAATCTCCAACTTTCTATTCCGCAAAAAGGTAAATATTTCTTGGTAGCTTATAGTTATTCGAGGAACCATCAAACATCAAACAGTAGACAAGAGGAAGCCAAATATAATATATTTTGGGCGAATATAGAGAATAACTGGTTAATTTGAGGCTGAGTATAGAGAAAGTACCGTCGACCATCCACTTCGAAAGCTTTGATACGATCATCAGTGGCACTACTAAGATTGTCATACAGAACAAAATTGTAATGGTAAGGAGCCGTAAACTAGTCAAAAGATTTCAACATGAATATAAACATAAAGAAGACAAAGGTAATGCGAATTTCAAGAAATGGGCAGAATCAAATGAACATTACACTTAACAATCAACAAGTTGAACAAGTCAAAACCTTCAAATACCTTGGAGC
>JAUYWI010076865.1:0-13663 GCA_034780595.1 Parotoplana pacifica
ACATTTTATGTCCATTTGTACACGTTTACTTTTGTATAAATCTTTCACGTTAAATACATTTTTAATGAAAAAAAACGTACTTTTTTTTGTGATGACCCAATATTAGGTGTTGGGAAGATGCTTGAAATAAGCATTAATAGAAAACAATAAAAAAATCTAACATTATTCTCCCAAAACATGTAAAATGTAATATTTTATTATTTAACTTAATTTCCCAGTAATATTTTATCAATTTCGTCACCCAGGATTCTGATATCTATCTACTTTTGATGTTTCCGCGAGTTTACTTATAAAAGAAAGCAAGGACATAATCATTGTTTTATAATATATCATATATTTATTATAAAGAAAATAATTAAACGAGTTACATAACATAGAAAATATAATCTTTTTATTAATTAATATTACAATATAGGATTGTTGTACGAAAAACAAATCCAATAACTAAGTCTACAATAGCGGACGATGCTATTGGATTTATTTTTCGTACAACAGTTAATGCAGTAAAAATAAGGTTGAACCTCGGGGAAATATTTTAATGGGACCTATATCTACCAACCGATAGGTACATGCCCACAATCTATCCGAAAAAGTAATTTTCAAGGTGATACATGGGTCCCACCCAACCTAAACATTTGGGGTCAGAGGTAACAATGTTATATTTTCTGAACTAAATAAAATGTATTTATTAACTATTATATAAGCTAATGTAACAAGCTATGCTGAAAGTTAAAATTTAACTAAAAACATAATGCAGAAATTTTCGTTATAGAAACAAAACTTGAACTCAAGTGCACATGTACCTATGTAATTTTATATAGCAATTAATTTATTTTAGCAAATAAGTTCTAAACGAAACATTTCAGAGCGATATAATGTATTACAGGTAGCTATAAATACATATGTACCCAATCTATCTAAAAATTATTTTCCAAGGTCATATGATATGAGTATGACGTCATTTTATTACTTAAGTTGGTTATAAGTCTGCAAAGAAAGGTTTTTATGACTTATAGAAAACCACCCCCAAATTATCCAAAAAAATAAATGTTAATTATCAAGGTCGTCTGGGGTCCCTTATGTATAATGGATGAAATAATAGACTGTTTTTAGGCAGAAACGTTTGAAAATGGAAACATTTTATTCCATATAAATGTATTTTAAAAGTTGTAGATATGCAGATAATACATTATTTATTTATTAGATTGGAGCCAAAGTGATCCAGAAGTTCTGAGAATTATTGGAGAAGCTATTTTGGCAAATATTTGACGTTATATTATGGCTTCTCCAAGTTATATTATAAAGATAATTTTCTATTCTCTAATATCATTATATTCGGTTGCTATGCTTTGAAAAGGTACTGGAAGAACCCAAGGTAGCCCAGAGTGGTTTTGAGAGCTTCTTTGAAACTATTTAATAAGTTCTTAAAGTCAGCAGGAACATACATAGCTGCAATCAGCTCAAAATCTCATTTTTAGATTTTAAAGTCAAATTTCTATCCTTGACAAGCTTCTCTAAGGCATAAGATGTCCCCCACTCACTTGCCTATAATGGTTCTGAAAGCTACTGGAAGTTAATTCACCATCTCCCAGAGGACAGGAAATGGAGCCAATTAGCTTAATAAATATCATTAAGTGCATATATGAGATATTGAGTTGATTGGGGCCGAATTCAGTCGCAATTGCTTTCGAAAATAGCTTACTGTTAGCTCTTCTTATTTTAATCTATGACGATTGCGGCCAGACGACCTTAAACAATTTTCATGTGGATAGTTTGGGGATAGTTTCTATAGGTATGTAATACATTTTAGGTCATAAAACCATTCATTACCGACTAGTAAAATGGTGGTTATTTTGAAACAATGACGTCATACCTTGACATTATATGGCTCTAAAATGCTTCGTTTAGGAAGCATTTGCTAAAATAAATTAACTTACTATATAAAATTATATATGTACATAGGTACATGTGCACTTAAGTTCTATTTCTGCATTATGTTTTTAGTTAAATTTTAATTGTATATATAGCTTGTTGCATTAGATTTATTATAGTTAATAAAGACATTTTATTTTGTTTAGAAATAAAATGTGTTGCCTCTGACACAAATTTTTAAGTTGGGTAGGACCCATGTATGACCTTCAAAATTATCTTTTCGGGTACATTGAGGACATGTTCTTATCCGTTGGTAATACATTATATAGGTCTAAAGTGCTTCGTTTTTTAGTTAGACTGATAACCACTTGCACCAGGGGGGGGGGGGGTATGTAATTCCCCCGACGTTTTTAGTCATAGGTTTAAACTATATGTATTGTTAATAGATTTCAAATATTCATTTTTATATAGATATAAGTCAAATTGATGCCAATTTCGCGTACACTTTTATGTTAATTCTATGATTTTCATTGCGTGGGTACTTTTGCAACTAACAATATTGAAAATTATTAACTATACAGTATAAATGTCAAACTCAGCAAAATATAATATTGTTTTTTTTTAATAATGTTCATGAAGATAATTTTAGAAAATCACTCTACAATACACAAATGGTAGAATTAAAAACATTATAATTCTAAACAACCCGTTCATTTTTCGTCGTTGCCCAATATATGTACATTGACAAATGAACGAATTGATTATTTTAATGAAAAATCATCAAAATCAATAAAACAAAACAAAAATTATTCTAATTGCAAATATGGGCGTTCCAAAAAACGTTAACACGTCCCTAAAATTGATCTTACAGAGAATCGGAAATAAAAGAGTAATACTAAATACCTACATAGGTACATGAGGTAGAAATTTGGTAAAAGTATTGGGTCGTAAATGTACGTCCTTATGTGAAAATAGGAAACTTTAGGGAAGTCATATTATTTCCTCTAAAGATAAGAAAATATCTAATGCTGCAAAATGAAAGTGAATTGGTTGAATATCGATAGTGGATAATATGGATAGATTCTAATTGTGGAGTAATTCAGACACTAAGGTTCCCAATTTTTTCTGAAGGAATATTTAACCTTCTCATTGCGGCACGCGTTTCCTACCGTTGGTTTCGATTTATATACATCACAAATATCTTTTGTTTCCAATAGATGAAAGAACTACTCTTTAAACTAAGATTTGAGAAAGTACCTAGCCGCCTGAAAAAAACGACAAATTTCCATTAAAAATTTAGTTTTTTACTTCCAATATACAATACTCTTTATCAATCAATCATTCTATTATTGATGTGGCGTTGGTGTGAGTTTATGCAGAGCATGTAGGCTTCTCAATCACTGTGATTGCGAACCACTCTCGAATTTATCGTATTTTATCTTTTTAACTAGTAAAAAGAAAAACAGCGTTAACAATATATTTCGGTAACAAAAATTGTAATAAAATAGTTAACTTGTGCTGTTGAGATATGTTGTTGTTAACGTTTTTCTTTAACGTTTTTGTAATGAAAATAGTTGCATGTAAGCTGTTGTAATCAATCAACACTAGGACATGTAGTGTGTCTGTCTCAGTCAGACAAACCAAATCAATCTTTTAGAGTTTCAATTAGTATTTATGACCCTATATGTTGGTAATAAGAGTAGACAATTTGTACCTAATGTAAATAAGAAAACCAAGTTTTCATTACGTCCTGGCTATAAAAGTAAATTTATATGATAAACTACAATTACTGAATGACTAAGTTGATGTTAACTTTGCTGTTAGCTATTTTCGTAACAAATTTGCTAAACTTTTTTGTAAACTTCTCTGTTAACAGTCTTGTTAACCATTTTCAAAATAAGCTTTTATCTATTAGGTTAATTGTCTCATTTACGATTTTGTTAATAATTTTCGTTACGATTTTCATTTAAAAATTTAAAAGATAAACGCCCAATTAATTATTCCGTCTTTCCGTTAATCTTATTACAAATCAGTATACCATGATTGATTGTGTTAATGTTTAAAATTGTTTTTTGGAACACCTCTGAATTTCAAATATCGATTTTACCTTCACTTTTATATGATCAAATAGTATTGCAGCTTTTGTATGAAAAACGACTGGTTACTTTTTATATAATTGCTACAGGCAAAATTGCATTTCATTATGTACCTGTACTACAACCACACCTAATACGTATTTTAGTGTGAGGGGAAAAACATGTAATACATGTAAACAAAACGTTAAAATATACAAAATATCAAAATAAATAGGTACATTAGATACATTACATAATTGATAATCATCGTGTAATCACGCATCCACCCAAAATATGTAGATAAAAGCGGCAATTACATCAATATTTAATGACATTTCAATTACGATGTTTGGGTAGAAATATTACGTAAAACAACTTATAAAATAATATCAAGGGATCGCCTTTTGTGTACCTATCGGTAAAATTTAATCATTTTAATTTTTAAATTCTCACGTGTGCAAAAGTTTCCAACACAAAAAAATCTTTTAAGTATTACAAATCCTATAATAATTGACTATCTTTATGAGGCATTCCAAATCCTACAATTAACTATCTTTATGAAACATCCCAAGTAATATATTAACCAGAATAAAATAACCAAGTCCTACTTTTATGAAGATTTAAAAGGCCGTGTTTTCTAAAGTGGATAACACAATGATGTACTCTGTAAATCAAAATCTACCATATCAACCATCCATTATGGGTTCGCATCAACGCGCAACGGTTGGTTTAGATTCCAAATGTGGCACATTTTTTACCGAATAATTCTATGTGGAGCATAACTATGCTACAAAAGAGTGCATTTCTAAGTAATTTTGCATTTTCAATATATGTACATATTGTATTACTAAAGTAGTGTATATATTCTGTAATACATTAATAAAGTTATATGGAAGATGCAATGTTTTGTATCATAATAATTTTGATACAAATATTCATCTTCCATATAGAATTATACGGTAGACAAAATTCAGAACATCCTCCGCTAGTATTGCCTTTCATTTTAAATTATTATAAAGAATCCAGGTAGCTAATTTTTATACATGGAACGTATGCATATCAATTCATCTAATTTGTATATAGGTACTACTAAAGTACTTAGTTAATAATAAATTATTCTAGAAAAATAAACAAACCAATTATTAGCGTTTTTAATTACCCAAAATGTCTGGTCCATTATTAAATTCTTTTAGATTATATGTAAGTGAAGATTCAACGCTTTATAATAAGTAATGGCAGTATCTAGGAAAACAAACCAAATGAAAATAATAATACGTAATATTAGCAGTGTTTTGAAAAGTGAAAGTAGGTAAGTCAACACGAAATGCTGAAAAAATACAAAAAACAATATGGCATGTTCAGCAAATTTGGGAGAGAGGAGCTCACAAAGAAACGATTGTGATGATCAGTTAGTATGTAGGTATGTATGTATATCCTACTGAATTTTAAAACCAGATAAATGACCTATATAGACTTACATTGACCTACATAAACTAAGTTGACTATGTAATGGTATAGAATCTTCAATCTCTCTCCTATTTGAGAAAATATCTTGGTTATCGCTCATAATGGAGGAAATATCTCAATCTTACAAAAATGTTATTTAAGTAGGTAATCTGATGAATAAACAAACATTTTAAAGATCTTATTTGAATGTCATCAATCAACTTAGTGTACAGGCCAGTCATATTTCTAGTTCCAACATACCTATATGTAAAAAATGACGAGTATATTATCAGTATTGTATATATTATACCTACCTAATTATTTAGGTGCGAATAATTAGTATATTTTGTCATATTTATAAGAGCAAAAATACGATTTTGACGTTTTGGATAAATAAAAACACAAAACCAAAATGGAAACGTTTGCCGTTTGTTTAACAGTTGAGTGGGAGTGAGATGAATATTTTGTATGGGGCTGTTCAAAGAGATCAATCAATAAACAAAATATGAAAGTATTATAACATGAGATTCTACTCGATAAAAACTATCTTCGGATTATTTTTCTATACTCTGATGACGGGATATGTTTACTATATAATAAACAAAGCCAAAAAACATAATAGATCATTTTAATTTCTTAATTTCAATCAACAGTTTTGTCTATTTCCGTTAAAGGTTTCATTTAAGAAATTTATAAATTTAGAACAATTTTTGAACCTCAAAAGCAATTTATGTTTCATGTATCATAAGTATATTCAGATACTTAATTTAAGTATTTAAGATTTTTTATTTTAAAATGTTGATTTTAAACATTTTTTCACCGGGTAAAAGCATACCGTTATACATATCAGTAACAGAAAAGGTTGTAAACATCCGCCTATTAGCAAAACATTTCGTTTACATTCATTAAAATAACATTTTAAAATGTACAACCTTCTTTAAATATCAATATCATAAAACTTTCAATACCACTACTGTGAAAAAAAATCATATGTATCAATATAAAATGTAGAATAGTCAACAGTAAAAACAGAAACTAGAAAGAAATTGATGATAGGTAGAAGGTAATAAATGATTAGGAAAATATGTAGACTCATTGAAATAGCAATTATTGACATGCATATTGGTAATTAATTAATTAATTTGTAATCAAATCAACAATTATAAAACACTCATAATCGAAAACAATAGAATAAACCCATTTTGAAACTGTTAGGCATTTTGATTACGTAACTCTTTTGTCATTGAAAATAGGGCAAATTAACACCGACAAATAATAATGTAGTTTAATTGGGGTTGATAATGAACTTCTTGTAATCCTCTTCCCGTGTCTGATCGTCTTCTGATATGGTCGAGGCATCGAAGGTGGTGATACAAGTGATCAAGTCTGTGGCATACACCGGGAATTCGTTGTCCGGCGAGGTGATGATGTAACGTCGTGACGGTTTCTCATTAATATCCATAGAAGTAAAATCCTGGAAAATATTCAAATAAAAACTGATTGATTTTGTTGAAGGACATTTTGCTTAATTTAAAAAATATAAAATGCATGATATTTTTATGCTATCTGGA
This sequence comes from Parotoplana pacifica, assembly GCA_034780595.1. Classification (NCBI taxonomy): domain Eukaryota; kingdom Metazoa; phylum Platyhelminthes; order Proseriata; family Otoplanidae; genus Parotoplana; species Parotoplana pacifica. The sequence continues at coordinate 6,965 of JAUYWI010076865.1, forward strand.
ATACTAAGAGCTAGTTACAGGACTTCTACAAATGGGCTAATTATTTCATAGCTATAGCTCGAACACTTAAAAATTTGATCAGTTGATTGGAAATTGCTGGTTTCAGTGGTTTTCAGACTATCTATCTTGTTCTCTGCCTTGTGGCAGGTATATGTCTATGGATTCCACTATCTATTTATCTTGTTATCTGCATTGTGGAAGGTCAATGTCTATGGATTCCACTTTCTCCACTGTTCCCTATTACATGCCAATTCCTTAAGATCTAAATGTGACATTTACAAGATCCGTTAACATGTTTTTCCTTGGTTTGGCTTGGATTCTTTTTCCTTCAATAACTGTTTTCAGTAGGTTATCTCTTCTCAATATGTAACCTATCTAATTTTTCTTGCGCTTAGTAAATGTATTTAGTAAGTTCCTTGTTTCATTAATATCTGTTAAAATTTCTTCATTTCTATTCTTGTATTGCCATGTTAATTTCTGCATTCTTCTCCATATCCACATTTCAAATGCTTCACTTTTCTTCTTATCGCTTTCATGTAGTGTCCACGTGTCAGAACCATATAGAAGTATGCTCCAGATTAGTGTCATCACTATTTTCATCTTTATTTCTACTTTCAGATTCTTGGCTAAAAGTTCTTTTCTTTTGTAAATGCTGTCTTTGACATCTTCCGTCTGATGCAATTATTCCTACATAAATATTTGAATTTCTTAACTTGTTCTACTTGGTTGGCCCTTCAGAGTAATGTTGACTGGGTCGTTTCCCATTCTTCATAATCTCATTACGTTTGTTTTCTTTACGTTGAGCCTCATATTAAATTTTTTAGCCTTATAGTTGAGTTTATTTATGAGTCGTTGTATTCCCTGTTCAGTATCTGCTATTGTCCCTTGATCATCCGAAAATCGTATTTGTTGTATTAACATGCCACCTCTCTTAATGCCCTCATTGACGTTATGGAATACTTCATTCATCATGCGTTTGGAATAGATTGAGAATAGTAGTGATAATAGACATCTTTGCCTTACTCTTTGTCCTATCTTCACTTTTATGTTGGTGTTTGATTGATGCAGCGATTTTGAATAAGTCTTCAGTCTTCATTGTATTCTTTGGATCTTTTGAGTGTTTCCATGAATAGTTTCCAATTCACATTGTAAAATGCTGTTTCAAAATCAAAAAAGCATATATGTATATAGCAAGAATACATTGAAGACCGAAGACTTATTCAAAACCGCTTCATCAATCAAACGCCAACATATAAATTGAAAATAAGGTATTAGGTCCAGTGCAGATAGTACAAAGAGTATGGTAGGGATGTTAATTATCACCATTACCATGAGTATTTTCTAATTCACTTTGTCAAATGATTTTTCAAAGTAAATAAAGTATATATGTATAATATATGGATATTGTGTTCTATGCTTCCTTCTATGATTGTTTAAATTGTTCCTATGGCTTCCCTGGTTCCACATCCACTCGCATTATTTTCGAAACATGTGACATTAGGCTGATTGTTCTATGGTCTGAACATTCAGTTGTATTTTAGGTCCTTTTTAATGATATTATAATTGATTTGTAGAAATCCCCTCCTTCGCTTTTTTTTTTTTTTCATATGTTGGATGGGTTCTTCTATCTCATTTCGGATGATTGGTGGGCCTTTGGAGTCAACGTCAATTTGTTCTTAATTTTCAAATCTGTAGTTCTTCTTTGTCTAATTTCTCTGATTTGTTGTAGAGATCTTCAATGTATTCTTTACATCGATTTCTAATTTCAGTTTAATTTGTAAGAAACTTTCCTCTTTGTTTTGAACAAGTATCCTTTATCTAATGGTATTTGGAATTTTGTGCATTCCTTGAATTTATGATAGATTTAATCTGTTCTTCCTTTAATTTCGCCACCAATTATCATGTGCTTCATGTGTTTCTCTTCTCAGTTCTGTAGCTTTTCCGTTCATTCTCATGTTTGATGTTCTTCCATTATAGCAATCATCCCATCTGTTATCCATGGTTTTTTCGGGTGTATTTCTTTTGTATCCAATGGTTCATTTTGCTGTTTTTAATATAGTTTGTTTTATTGCATTCCATTTGTCGTTCAGGCTATCTTGTCTTGGTATATTGTTCACCGATTATGTTGTTCTTTAAATTTCAAAATATTCCATTTCTTCCGTAATTCTCTTGGATTTATCTTTTTGAACTTAAATATTTCTCTTCATGATTTTTAAGTTGTTGATGTCAGCTAAAGGATAACTGCATGATTTTATGTTACACTATTTATGTATCTTTGACGGACTGTGATGTAATCAATTAAAATTTCAAGAAATGTCTCCAGGGCTCTCATTAGAATTAAGTTTTTATTTCCTTTTGTATCATGCATTTCTCAATTTTGTGATGTTGGCATTTTGGTTATATTCGTTGACTCTTCCAGTGTGGTGTCTGTCGATAATGATTGCTACTCCTTTTTGTTGCTTCTTGAAGCCTTCTAGATCCGTTGCTGTCGAATTCACCGTCTCCTTTCCATCGGGTTTTGCGGAGTCCTAATAGGCTTTTTCCTTTCATCTTGACTATTTTCCAGTTTTCCGTCATCGTTCGTTTGTTCCAAGTGCCAAATCGCAGCTCGTATCCATGTTTCTGGTTATTGATCTGGTGGCCTACAGTAACACAGTGATTCTTAGCACCAACTGCCCTTTGACACATCGATCCGCCACCGGATTCCGAGTTCAAATGGCAAAAAGCTGTATATTGATCGCCTCGTTCATTAACTAGGCCACTGAGGAATACGAGTTCCCAGAGATTAATAACCGTTATCAATTCTGAAAGTTCACCCGCTCCGGGATTTGAATCCACGCCGGATGAAGATCTGAGGTACACTAAAAATGTTTCGTTTTGTTGTTACACACTAGCAGTCGCCTAGAAACGAGTAATATGTGTTAAGAGTATAAAATAAAACCACCGAATTAACTGAAATTTATAGAATGAAACTGATGAAAATTAGTGAGTAAGTATTTCGGTACATGAATTAAATTATTTGTTAAAGCTTTTAGAGCTAACAAAGCTCAAAGGCCAAAAAATAAAGATAAAATTATTACACCTCAATATTATGATGCAATTTAGAGGTAGAAAACGTTAAAAAAATACTTAACATTTGCTTGCTTAAACCATGTATTTTGACTTTGTTATCTCTAAAATTTTAACAAATAATTTAATTCATGTACCGAAATATATACCTACTTATTAATATCTAGCTAGAGCCATACCAAACTAAAAACCATAGCTTACGATTAATTTATTTCAAGTATTTTTGGGCAATGTGATATTGCGTTATGAAAAATTTTTGTGATCTTTGGATTTTAGGACTTTTCCCATTTATATGTTTACCACTCACGGTGTTCTGGAATACAAAAAGTTTGTCATGAAAACCTCTTTAAAACTGTTTGAATTTTAGGAATACAAACCTAGATTCTACTGATTCGGACAAATAGAAATTTAAAAGAATGTAACAACATCTTTTCTAATAATTAACATTTATTGATTTTCATCGCCAATCAGAATTTATTACTATATAATTTTGCATGACCTTGGAAAAAATTCTCTAAGACAAAATCCTATATATTTTATTGATTAATTATTTATCGATTTCAATGAACAAATCATAATTCAATATTTATATTTCTTAAAAAAATACCATAACTGAAATCCTATAAAGCAAATAATGACTAAATAGTACACAAATAAAAATTATATAGCTAAACTGAAAGCAAAGTTGATCAACATCTATAAATTATTTATAAAAGTATTAAAGAAAATAAATGAAAATAAATTAATTTAAATTCACCAGCAAAGCCACTACGAGACCGGTTTCGACCTTTTTGGGTCTCATCAGTCGTAGGCAGGCTCGAACCTGGACTGTCAGCGTGTTGGGCAAGTGCCTTACCCACTGAGCTATCCAGGCTGCTGGTGTATCTAAGCACTAAGTTGTGATTTACACCAACTGTTAGTAGACAGTACCAACTGTATTTAGCAACCTATTTATTAGGTCAACTACTAACAGTAGTCAAGAAATCAATTAATTTGTATTCACTACTTAATAAGTAGTAGAAAAAATTAATTCAAAGAGGAATAACTTAGTGCTTAGATTCAGCAGCAGCCTAGATAGCTCAGTGGGTAAGACACTTGCTGAACGGTCTCGAATAAATCCCAAAAACCTCTTCAGGAGAAGCAAAGATAGATGCCGCACAGCAAAGTGTCATTCGATTTGTTCTCAGCATTCGGTACCCACAAAACATATTTAATACTCATCTGACCTAAAACATCTCTCTCTCTCTCTCTGACACACATCGTCAGCGCCGTCTCAAGGTACTCGGGTACATTTTCGGAGAGAAGAAGATAACAACTAATTGTCGAAAATTCTAATTATTTTTTTATGTTACTTGTATTTATATAGTAGACATATTTTAGTGATGAACCAAATTATTAAACAATTTCTGTAAAGCATAATTATTGGTTGTCAATATCTTCGGTCATCACTTATAGGCTTCGCTAGACAATTATCAAAGTATTCTATTACCATGGCGTCTTCAATGATAATTATAAAGGCAAATATTTAATTGGTTAGTTTGGCTTATTTAAAATGTGGAATATTATTTTCATTTTGTCAAATTGTCTTTAGTTTTATGGGGAACACATATTTGAAAGTTTGCCAACTTTTAATTTCTTAGTTTGTAAAATCAATCTGTTACATTTCTGTAGATTTCACACGAAACAACTATCTAAAATCCCCGATATTAAATAAACCTCTTGTTATGTATGAAGGTACCAACATCAAAATAACTTTCTGAATGGAAATGAGAGAACATTAAGCGATAGAACTAATATTAAACAAATATGTATTTCAGTAAAATAACGCCGTGTCCATAAAGCTAAAACGGCTTACTATTTTAAACCTAGATTAAAACTCATAATTGCTTTACACTTTTATTTAATTTACATTAGTTTGAACTTTTAATAGTGGGCTACAGCGAGATAATAAGAACATTTTATATTTGTTTTGGAATTGGTTGAGTAAACGATGACAGTCGCTGCGTAGCTGTACAGGTATAGTTCTGTGTTCCTATTCACTAACTAGGAGGACAAGTGTTGATAATTGTATCTGAAACTATGTTTGTATGAATAGTTTTGATTGTTTGTTTGTAGTTATTAACAATTTTCGATATTCTTAGCTGATGAAACCATAACAACGTCCAACTAGCTATACTGGGCTCCTACTAGTTGCCTACAAAAGTAGTATAAGATAGTTGGTACTAAATTGACATTTTGCTTTAGACTTTAAATAGCCAAGTTACTAAACATTTGAATTACTTAAATGTATTTCTGAATATGTACGGTTCCATCTTCTATTTTTATTAAATAATTTGGAGGCATTTTTTTTGTAATAATAATTTAATCACGACTTTTTAAAGGTCAATTTGATTTTTTTATTTCTATGCAAAAGTCTTCAGCGCGTTTTGGTTTCATCATTAATATACATAGTTGTCAACGTTGACAACAATTCATTGTCAAGTATTAAAATTCAGTCTTTTCCTTTACAAACATACAAAATATAAACTTATCATTTATAAAATGCGATTCTTAGCACAAAACTTGACATCGAGTTGGATCTAATCCCTTGTGTGAGGTATTACATGAAAATTGAAAATTAATATTTGTTGTATTATTGTGCCGTTATGTGCTCATCTATATTATTAGATAACACATACTGAAAAATTAAAAGTTTTGTTTGCATTATAAAAATACATACATTATCTTTGTTTAGGTTAGAGTAATCAGGAATAATACTTGAGTTACTAATTGTTTTCAACGCTCTTTAATCGTAACTCAAAGTAGCTGAAGTAGAGTTTCAACCAAAGTAATACTCACTCGAGTGTAACACCAAACATGAAACCATTGTGGTTTACAAGAACGTTTTCTAACGATTTATATTGTATAAACTGTAAAATGGTTATTGGTCAATAATATCACATAGAAAACAGTTTTGTGTAGTAAAGACTCAGAAGGATCATATTATTCATTTTCAGTCTTTAACCATGTCTGGCGCGGTGAAATCAATCAAGTTTGCCGCCGACAATCAGATTTTGTCTTCCGAGGAGAAGCTGATAATGTCCTGCACACAAAATCCGATCACGTCTGCCACGGAGAATCAGATGGTTAGGTTGGGAAAAGATCTGCAACTAGAGGGACAAGCTCTCTGCGACTTTGTGATGACGCAGCTTAGAGAGGAACGAGACTTAGCGAAATTCAGATTAGAAAAGGAGAAAGATGAAAAAGAAATGCAACGCAAACACGAAATGGATGTGCTCAGTTTGGAAGCTCAAAAAGTGAAGTCAGAGTCATTGAAACTCCCAAATCTTAATGGAAGAGAAGAAGATGTCGCCGACTTCCTTCGAGAGTTAGAGTCTTCAGTTCACAGTAAGTGATGCTATTTTTAACCCCCTAATTCCCAACAGAAAGGCGATACGTGGTTGACTGTAATCTATAACTCTAGTTTGATGAACGTCGAGACACATAAATCATGTTAGCTATCATTTTTTATTGTAATATACTTTCTTACATTCATCATCATCAAGTGCCATAGGCCTTGAGCGCCTTGGTGACGCCATTTCGAAAATCTTTCCGGTTCCTAGCCAGGATCCCAGCCTCAGTCGCGCTTGT
>JAUYWI010076876.1:0-13663 GCA_034780595.1 Parotoplana pacifica
AAATTAAATCTTAATTTATCAATCTATGAATTTATTTGTGTAAAAATTATGCTACTTTGTAGAGGCTCAATTTAACACATTATTATAAAAATCGTTGAATTTTAGTTACTATAGAAAAGATAGAGATGTAGCGAGAGTCGGACCTCTGTATAATAATTACTCTGTGGCCTATACTATATTGTTCTTTATATTTTTTATGACGAAACCAATCAGGGCAGTCGCAGAAGAAACAAGACAATATCCTCAACTGACAGAGACTAATTTTGCAGATAGTGAATCGGAGGTGTCTTACCATCAACTACATAATCAAACTACCACATTTATTACTCAATGGCATCCACTTCGAGTAAATGAAAATAAAGTTGCCCAAGATAAAACGTCCAAATCAATAACTCTGTATCCTCATGTGACCAAAACTAATGGGAGTAGTTTTAGTTCCAAAACTCCCTGCCTAATGAATGCATCCCATTTAAATATTCCTAGTGTACCACTTCAACCTCTAAAAAGTCTTTCGGATCTGCGATTGCGAAACATAACATTTCATAATGATCAACAAATGACTAAATGTACTAGACCTAAATCCGGAGTTTCGAACACCAAAATGAACCCTTTTGTTAAAACTGCTAATACATCCTCACCAAAATATAATCTCGACGCGGATATATTAACAACTGGTCAAAATTTGAAACTTGATTTATGTACCTTTTAACAATGAATTCTGTCACCGCCAGTTACTCAGAAGCTGATGTGCATACGTAGGATAAGTGCGAAATTGATAATCTCTACCTTCCTAAAAAACATTAAAGACATCTGCTGCGCGATATTGTGCAGAATATTTTTTAAAAGTAAATTTTACTACAATTAAATGGCTCTAAATGAATGTAGTTTCACAATTATTTTAGTGTTTTTGGACAGGGTAGACTATCGGTATGAAATAAATAAAGATGACATAATATGTATACATACTTGATACATATATGATACTATTGATTTGATATTTTAAAAGCATCAATGTATTGATTTATTTAGAGGAAAATACAAAGTATATGTTTCAAATTTCCAAGTAATTGTTTCAGTAGTTTCAGATATATGAAAAACGCGCACAACATGACCTGGTGGATTTTGAAAATTTTGCATATGTATATTCTATATATAATGTCTGTCTGTTATTAATAATGCCATAGCCAAATCTAAAATTGAATATTTATTTTTATAATAACTTCTAAACTAAAAAAGTTGACTTCTGTAAAAGAACATGTGTAGGTAGAATCTCAAATCAATAGGTCTTTCGACATTAATTCTGAATATGTATAACAAATATAAAAATAGTATAACTCTAAAAATTATTTTCAAGGAAATTGATGGTCAACTAATAATGTTAGAGGTTATTATTAAATCATTAACGGTTATTTAGGTGATTTAGGTCAGTAAATATTATAGTTTGTCCATTAGAAGTGAATTGTAATAATGGTATAAATATCGTGTGTAGGTCCACTAAGCACTCAGTAACGGGAACCTATAGGTATTTATGGGGAAAATTATTGATATTTTGATTTTTTGGGCAAAATCACTTAAAAGGCTCAAAAAAGGTAATGAAATACCCAAATCTTGCTCAAATTTGAAATTTAAAATTGGAAAGGTATGAGAAATAATTTATTGGAAACTTAGATGCCTCACTTTTATGGTTGCTTATTTATAAGACCAAGAATAGCAGTGCTGGGCAGGTCTGTAAAAATGGTTATTTATAAAACATTGATTTTATTCACATAAAAATAGCCATATTTGATTTGAACTAGCCTAGTTCAAATCAAATAAAACTATTTTATTAGCTTCTAGTTCATTTATATTGGTTATGGAATAATTTCTTGACTTATTATACTTGAATTTTAGAAAAATTTATTTTTAAAGTGTCCGCCGGGTCTCTTCCCAAAGTTATTCGACCTCAATTTATGACTTTAGATAAAGCTATGACTTTTTCACTTAATACACTTATAACATACAATATAAAGAATATGTGTGCCAAATATGAAGTTATTTCAAGTTATTTCGTGTTTTGTTTGGAAATTAAATTTTCTATTTTTCATATTTAAATACATTTTCATATGAATAATGTTTGACACAACAATTTTCATAACCTTTTCTGGAGCAATAGTTTTAATGAAATTTTCTACAATTGTTAGGGATATAGTATTGTGTAAACTTAACCATTTAAAAAAATCAGTTCAGCAGTTTCTGTGAAATTTAAAAAATAAAATTAGTGATTTTTTTGGCTTTCAGGTTGTACCCGAATATATATCAAGCAAAGGAATACTAATTAATTTGTTAATATTTAGCTTCAGAATTGAATTTTTGGCCTTGCCAATCATAAGTATAAGAATTCGCCCAAATAATTTTTTTAGTTTATCATTGATATAATTTCTATTTTTTGTATCATTTACCTACCTTAATGTAAACAAATAAAATTATTTTTGTTAATACACCTACATACCCAGCGTCCAAAAATGGTGCATAAACTATTGCTTCTAAAGAAGGGAAATTAAGGAATATTTTGACCAATTAACTCAAATGTCCTTCTATGCAAATACTTTGTCACATCTTTCAAAAGGGCACCTACATTTTTGTTTATGTGCAATGTTTCCATTGATAATCTGATGTATAAACAACCTAAGACATTAATTGATTACTTTATTATTTAAAATATCCTTTAAACATTGAAGGTGAAAAAAAGCTAAGTACAAATTGCCATAATTTCTCCCATTTCTTTCAAGTTTTTCTTTTACTATATTAAAAAAGTATTTGTCTCATGTACTTGATTACGCAGTCATTAAACGTTTACATTCCAGTTTCGCTTCTAAAGTGCACATTTTAGCGTCCACCTACTGTAGCGGCCAATAATGAATGCCAAACCAGGACGTAAGAAGGGAAATAAGAATATTTCCTATTTTTCTCATGAATAAATTATAACAAATCATGGTGATATTGTTAGTTTTGCTGCAATGATTATTGTTTTGGGACTAATGTTAAAGGTAAGATTTTGATTAATTTATATCACTATATAGCTGTTTACAATTCTGCAATTTCCGGAATTATATTTAAGTGATTTGATTCCATAATTTCTTCCCAAAAATTATTTTTTACTATTCTGAGTGACCAATGACATTGATAACTCGTTTTTTCAAAGAAGTCATACCTACAGTGTAGGTATGACTTCTTTGAAAATTTATCTAGATTTTGGTGTAGGCTACACCAAAATCTAGATAAATTTTCTATGGCTGTCATTATTAGTAACTATAATTTGTAGATATTGAAAAAATATTTTTTGTTATATATTAGGGTGTCTATAAAGTAAGGAAGTGACTATTCACACATATGTATGTATTAATACTTTGAATCCATGCTCACACATATTGCTTGGAATTAGTGCTGTTAAATCTCATTGGCTAAAACAATTTTGCTCAAACATGCATCCACATATTGTTTTAAAATTTCATTTTAATCCTTAGAGTCAGTATTTTCTTGAATAAGTTATTTTACTACACTGACTTATCATTAAAATAACTTATTCAAGAAAAAATGACCCCTAAGGATTTTTTTAAATTGCATATATGCAAGCAAGGATTCAAAGTATTTATACATACATGTGAAGTCACTTTTATAAAGTAATGCAAATGAGAAAATAATAAAATTGGAAGTGCTATTTAGAAGTATGTCTGCTCTGGATATATTGACATTCTTGCTTGAATTTATGTCCGAATAGTTTTAAAAAATGATTTATACTTACTTAGGGTCAGTTTTTTCTTGAATAAGTTATTTTACTACACTAACTTATATAAGAAAAACTTACCAGTAAGTTATTTTATTATACTAACTTGTCATTAAAATAACTTATTCAAGAAAAAACTGACCCTAAGGATTAAAATTTTTTTTTTTACAATATTTGGATGCATCTGAGCAAGAATTTCTAAATATCTGTATATATGTCCAAATAGACTCAGCCAATAAATTAAATTCAAAATTTATTTACAAAGCATAATTATTCAAAATATAAAGTTCAGTTTTTCTCAATATGCCTAATAATATATTGAAAATATTGTCCCTCTTCAGATAGGTACAACCTTGCCCACTTCACTATAGATATGCAAGTATAGTTCTGTGATATCTTGAAAGGTCTTATTCCTGTTCACTAATGCTAGGAGGAGGAGTGTTGAGAATTGGATTATGGATAAGATATTTTATCACATTGCTTTAAACTACTTGTAATAAGTTGCTGTACTACCTATAAACTGGTCAAATTCTAAGTCTAAATCTACTAAATCACTTGTTAGTGGAGCCTTATAGGATATTTATTTCTACTGTCTAATTTGTTTATTTCCTTTATAATTTTATTACAGTTTATCATTAAATAGTATTAGTCAAAAGCCTGTACCTGCAAATAGAATTTATTTTATTTTATATAGATTTATATGATGTGTAATGTCTGTCAAACTTGAATTTAAATGTATATATAATCCCATGGTGCCCACAGGCAGTATAAAACATATAGTAAGTAATATCTAGCCAAAGGCAGTAAAAAATCCTACATAATTTCTTTTAAATTTTGCCTGTTCTTTTTAGGTTTTGAGACAGTTAAATGACATTTTAACATTTGCATAAATATATATTAAAAGTTATATTTAAAATAATATTTTATAGCCCAAAGGGGCAAAAAGTATGTTAGCTCAATTCAAAAAAGAATTGAAATAAAATAGTTTGCATGTAACCTGTAAATGTTAGAATGGGATGAAAAATTTCAGCTGATGAATGAACAATTATACAACCAGAATGCTCAATGTGAAAATCTATACTTTTCCACAATATAAAAAACTAGCAAATGTTAATTCTGGTGCTTACTAGATGGTGGATATCTTTCAACATTCATTTGTTTGTTTGTTTTTTTATTATTGAAAAGTATAGTTCTTCACAATTGTGTATTCTGGTTGTATAATTGTTCATTCATCAGCTGAAATTTTTCATCCCATTCTAACATTTACAGGTTGCATGCTAACTATTTTATTTCACTTCTTTTTTTGGATTGAGCTAACATACTTTTTGCCTTTTTAAGCTATAAAATAATTTCAATTCTTTTTGCAAATGGCTGTTAATTATGTGGCTTAATTAAAAGTAGCATAAAGTGTTTTATGCAAAATACAATTTTTAATAAATTTTATTCTACTACTTATAGTAGTAAATATAGTAACTAGACACTAAAAGTGATAGCATATTTTACTCTAAATAATTAATTACCCCCATATCCAAAATTTTGTGAATATCAAATAATGGGTCTTAGACAGACAATAAAGATGAAGAATATCAATGAAAAAATACTATTATCAAACTTTACTAGCTATGAATTTGCCAATTATATTTTTATAAATTTTGGTATGTATCTTAAAACAACAGGGGGCAGTAAGCCTGCAGAATATGAAATTATTTTAGCATCCAGATTTTTGTCAGTTGCTTTTTAGAAAAATAGATTATTTTAGGACTTCCTATAATACCTTAGACTTGGACTCACTTAGCTAGTAGCTAACAAGCCTATTGCCATAGGCTTAGATATATTAACAAAAAATAATGATATGTGCAGCCATTGGATTTTTAAGCTTGTGTTAGATTATCAGAATTGTTGATCTGGGAGAAAGCAATATATTCAAAAAAAATCTTTAGGATATGATAAAGCCAGCTATATTCTGTCTTTTGGACCTGCACCATATTTTGAAAACAAATATAAAACATCAGCTCAAGTTCCAACACTTCGCCATTTCATTTGATGATACTCAAAATACAATAGCACAAAAAACAATGGACTTTATATAAGATACTGGGATTTTAAAAATCTTCTGACAACTTGTCACAGTTTTGGGGGCACAGTACTGTTTAAGATTTGTATTGAATTTTCTTTCTGGCCTAAGTTTCATGAATGATCCAGTGTTTTCAGTTTAGTTTGAAAGAACCTAAAGAAACATGTTCTTCATTGAATAATGAAGCATCTTCTGTAATGGTCTCTCACAGTGTGATTTCAAAAAATTGATTTGTTAACTTGCCTTACATATCTTAAACTAACCACTTTTTTAATTTCATTGAAATCTAGTTAAAATAAATTATGATTTCCTGACTTAATATTCTCCAAAAAATACTTAACTAAATAACTAAGAATGCAGAAATTGAATTTAAAATTCAAAATCTTCCATCAGAATGATTTACTTAAACAAGTAACTTGTTTAATTTCTTTACAAGTAACTTGTTTAATTTCATTATAAGCAGAATTCGATTTCTTGCCTTGTGAACAGAATACAAAAAATTGGACATTTTTCTAAGTGGCTCCCAGACTCCTATTTTAATTTAGGTTTATAATATGTATGTAGTATGTACTCCACCAATTCATTTTCATATTAAATTGAAGTCTAGGTAACATAAATTATATGTTTTCCTGACAAAAAAAACACAAAAACGTGACTGAGAATGCTCTAGAAATTGAATCTAAAATTCAAAAAATTGATTAGTTATTATCTGAAAATGTTAACTTTGTCAACCCATATTTTTTCATAGAAAAAAAAAGAAATAACTTTGGAATTTTAGTTATTTCAATCATCACCTGTGATAAAAGTATACAGTAAAAAGTTAAATTTTCACATAACTATCAAATAAAAATTAGAACATGAACTTACCCAAATAAACAAACAAAAGTTTCACTTTATTAAGCTTCTTCAAAACAAATTTAACAATGGTTGTGTCATAGAGATTATAACCAACAAGAAACATAGAAAACTATTGGTTGCATATGGCATAAAAAAATACTTATAGATAATCAAAAAGGATTTAATTTAAAGTAAGTTGTTATGAACATAAGGAACACTGTTCTGAGTTGATATCAATATCAACAAAATTAGAGACAATGAGTGAAGAATCAATAAAACAGGTTCTAATTGGAATACTAGATGAATGTGATCTATAAAATTAGTGGGAACAGGGATGTGAGAACATTTCATGTAGAAAATGAAGATTGATTTGAAGGAGTATCAGACATGGCAGGAGGTAGACCAACAAAGTTCAACCTTCTGATAGGTCATTGATTGATTACCTGAAAATGTTAACTAAACTTTGTCATACCATATTTTTCTCACAGGCATGTAAAAAGACAACCCCACCTTGGAATTTTACTTAGTTATTTCAATCATCACCGGGATAAGTATACATTAAAACATTAAATTTTCACATCACTATCCATAACCTAAGTGAAGCTTGTGTGAAAATTTTAACTTTGTTAGTTGTCTACTTTTCTCACAGCTGATAAAATGTTAAAATTCAAGAGGCTGAATTTTTGAGTGATTGGGCTGTAAGAAAATGTCTGACCAACAAAATTAAAAATTTCACAAATTTCCACAATTTTTACATGGATCATTGAATAGTTGTCTAACAAATTTAACTTTTCTCACAATCATTGTTAAATTAACATTTTAGAATATGAAATTTTATGTTGGGTGCATTATTTATCTGTGGGGTTGTGTATCTGATTGATACCATTGAATCATAGAATTATTCTAATTATAATAATAGAAAGAGCTGTTTAGCATTCATATCCTTAAAATAGTAATATTATTCCTATATTTGACTGTACTATACTTATTCTATTTCATTTTACATTTTTAAAATTGTTCACTTTTTGAATAACATTAAAATCATTTTGGGTAATACACTGTGGAACTTAAATGATAACTGATTGATAATAGTCATTACTTGAATCTGGTGATGTTGAAAGAACATTTAGGTTTGAAATAAAGTAGTGGTGAAGGCACTGCAATATCAATAGAATGAGAAACTGGATGCATATCAGAGTGTAGACTTGGATAAATGATAGCTGTTTATTTCTTTGATTGTATCCATTGATGTTGGTTAGACAGGAGTAGCAATTTTTGTGGAATGATCCCAATTTTCACAACACATTGTAGGTATACCAAAAGGTAGATTACTACCAATATCTTTAGACCAGTTTGACAAGCTTGTAGCTTGATACAGCATAAGTGTGGAGTTTATGGCTTGTTTTAATCACCAATTTTACACCCAAGATATTGGCAATATAGTGTACATAAGTATTATAGATTGGTAATGTTTAATGAATTGCTATACTAAAAATGATTATTTTTCAATGTTACATTGACAATATGCTGTTTTCTTTATTTTCAGCCACCTAAAAAATTGGAATTAGGGAAGGGGTGGGCATACAAAAATCATTGTCAAACACATTATTTGTATGTGTGAGGCAAAAAACATTGTTGCTCAGTGTAATTTATATTTAATTTTAGAATGTCATTAATTATTTGTCTAATGTTGGTAACCAATCTTTTATTTTTTTAGGCAACAGCTCCAATAGCTTCACTTTTTATTGTTATGCATCACAATACAACAGTGAATGGTAAGTTAGTGGTTCTTTCTTTTACATTCAATTTAATTAAATATTGTGTCCAATTAAATAGTTATTTGGAAATTCCTTCAAATATGTATATATTTCTTATTTCTAAACATTGTCATAGAGACATTGAATGCAGAGTTTCTTAGCAAACAAAAAAATACATATATTATTCAAAATCTGTTGTCTTTAGTATTCAAAAGATTTTGAATAATATATGCAGTCTCTTTTTGTTAGATAAAATAATTGATGATCAAAGGAAGAAATGTATGTTAAATAAATGGAGTTAACATAACTGGATAGAAGAGCATATTTCAAACTTAAGCATACCTAGACAAATAATTAACAGCAAGGAAAATGAATTTCATAAATGGCGAACTGCTACCAAGACAAAGAATAATAGATGTCTTGCTAAGTTTGTGAATTAGAATCATTAGACTATTTGTTTATCATTTCTACAAGCTGCTCTTTGTAGTATCCAAAAATTATATATTTTGTAAATCAGTTGTTGATATTGGATGAAACCTGATACTTTACAAGCTCTTTATTGATTTTCAAATTGTTTTATTTAACAGTAAAAATTCTGTATATGGTGCAGGTATCTTTAAATTACTCCTTTTGCTGTTCATATCAAAGGTTAATTAGTAATTTATAGTTCAGACCTCTATCTGAAAAGTAAAGTACCAGAATAATTGGAACATGATATTTGTAATTATGTATTTTTACATTCTTCTTCAGATACAAACAACAATGAAGTTTTGATGTACACAACTGGAAGAAAGGACTTCTTTGCTGCATTTTTCTATACTCTTATATGTATTGTTACTCATGCAGTTATTCAATAATATGGCCTGGATGTAAGTTTGGTACTGAAACCCGAACTTTTGTTAAACAAACAACTAATATGGCTTAGTTATTTTACAGAAATTGAGTCGCAAATTGCACCTCTCTCGGACAAAACATAGTAAATTCAATGAATCCGGTCAACTTATTGTGTTCTACCTGGTGTCGGCTATATGGGGAGCTAATATTATCTATTCAGAGAAATATATCACCAGCCTTAGCTCAATCTGGGAAAACTATCCTCATTATGCATTGCCGTAAGTCAGAGAACTATTTGATATGATATTAGACATATGTTGAATAAAACCATAATTATTTATACATCTTATGCACTAAGCTCACTGGCTAAAAATATTCATTTAAAATCCGGAAGCATTTTCTGTATATGTATGGGTATACTGATTTTCTTATATATCTGATTGTAAATTTATTTTGATTTGATTTTTCCGTTTTCTAGCCAGTTGTTAGGTGTTTTGTAGAAAACTAAATGGCTTTTTTGTAAAAGACAAGGATGTAATTTGTCTGCTCTATAACTACATTTTTGCAAGTTTTAATTATTTTTTGTAGCTATATAAGAATTTTTCACTTTGTTTCATCTAAATTTCCATTATCCCCTTTTTTGTTCGTTTTTATTGATTCGGCTTCGATATTGTGTTCAGTTTTTTTAAATGATTCTCACTTAAAATTTTAACTTCAATTCCTCTGAAACTAAATATAAATGCTTAAAACATTTGGCTATTTTGTGTATCAAAATTTAGTTCTAAAGTTTTAAACCAAGCTAATAGCTGTGGCCAAAGCTCATTTTCAGCTTATTTTTAAGTAGATTTTAGGAAGATTGTCTCAGTGCATATCATTGTTGCCGACAGAGGACATTTGAGCATGCCATATTAATGTGTTTGCACTGTTGTAACACTATTGCAATATTAGAACTAAAAAATAGGCCTTTTTGATTGACAAGATTTTTTTTTCGTTTAGATTTTATAGATAACTTAACTAATACAATAATGAATTGTGAATTCTTGAAAATTAGCTTAACATGAGTTTTAGCTTGATTCATATTTTAGCATAAAATTTGATATCCAAAATGGCCAACTGTTTTTTTTTTAATTTGTGCCAACTTTCAGAGAAATCGAAGAAAGAATTATTTTAAAAAGCAAAAAATATTGAGCACCCTGTACACTACCTATTGACTGAGATAGATATGTTTATAATGAAACTAGTTTCTTTTTAATAAACGTTTTGTGTTCGCGATCTTTTGCTGTTTTATTGTTGACACGCTGTATTTGCTAATTTCAATCTCAATAGTATCTAAATATAATAGTGGAGTTTTCTTTATGGAAACTGTTCTTTTACTTTCTCTAATCAAACAACATCAGTTTTGTTGCAGATATGTATTTCCATTTGATTGAATTGTTTACTTCTTTTGTTTGTGTACCATTGATGAATGTTCAGTTATTTTGTTTCAGATTTTGGGTCAAGTTTTATTTCCTCTTTCAAGTAAGATTGTTTATTGTCTGCTTATTATAAGATAAAATTAGTTAGAAGCATGTAAAACTAGTTACGTTCGATCAAAATGTGAATTTATGCTTTATAACTGACTGACTTAATGATTTTATATTCCAATATGGCATAAATTTAATTGTTTCTGATAATATTATTTTGACGATTTTACTTAAATTTCAAATGTTTATTTTTTAACGACAACAAAAACATTAATACTTTTCAGTTAATTCTCCTTTTCTAGGTACATGAAATTATCTTCTTATTTGTACTGACACTATTAGCATGATCACAAATAGGTAGATTAAGTTTAGTATCTAAAAAGGTAGTTTATGCGGTTTCAAACGTAAATTTAAGTTTTTATCAGTGGATTTTAAAATATCAGGTTTGAAATCAATATCGACCTATCTGGCATTAGGTTTAATTTGTACCTGAAGTTATATTTGACTTTTCTATTTTATAGATTTAAAAAAATTATTCTTAAATAGTTCTTGTATCAGTCATATCTAGATATGTTTTTAGACTACATAACACATCATCATTTATTTTTAAGAGGTCGGTATATTTTCCTCTGGCAGGGACTTGCCGACCCTTATTTTTCCAATTGGCCACAATGATTTTCTAGCCCCTTTTATCTTTATGATCCCCAAGCTTCAATCCAACTTTTCGACATTCTCTCTGCCCTACTTTTTCAGATCAAATTTGGACGCCCTTGCCCCTTCCACTTTGAGATTCCATACCCTTTTTACACCACTATTCTCTTACTTTCTCTGGGCGTGACCACACAGCTGCGTCTCACTACCTCTACAATGGACTCTCACAGACCAATCTTTTCCATCAACACTTCTGAGTTCTTCTTATACCGCTGCTTAACACAGTATATCTTTCTAACCATTGCCTTTTCTTAGGATATTTTCTTCTATTGGTCTTATTATCCATGTCTCTGCCGCATATACGATTACTGCTCTAATACATGTGTTATATATTTGCAACTTCATAGCTAGAGTCAGTCTATAGCCACACAGCAATGATTCCAGATCTTTGCCAACCAAATATCACTCTCCTGCACTTAGAGTATATCCCAAATAACAAAATTCCTTCACTCTATCAAGGTCGTTTAATAACTTTTCTTCTATCTTCCGATGTTCTGTAACATATCTATCAGACTCATTTCTTGCACTTGAAATCAGTAGTCATGGAGATATTGACTCTATTTTTCCAGAGCATCTACCGTGGATCCACTTTTCACACTTTATGCACCGCAATAAGTTGCTCATCTCACTCTTTTGCCACATTTTCCACAAGGGTCAATCTTTGCCTTCACTGAGACTTCGTCGCTTATTCTACATTCCCTGATCTTTGTCTTTCCCTCAAATGTCTGTTTCCATTTCATAAACTGGTCGTCTATCTTCTTCATGGATTCCGGTATTATTACCAAATAATCGAATAACTCCCTTTTCTCATTTTCTCAGACAACACGTCCACAACTAATGCGAATAAAAGTGGTGACAAAAAGGTCCCCGGATGTATGCCGACTCCTACATTACACTCATCTGAGAGTGCCGAACTGGTCTTGACATGCTCATACATCCTAATTATTGCACTCACTAAAATCTCAGGAACAAATCTTTTTCTCAGTGCCCATTCAATTACACTACGTGGCACGCGATCAAAGGCCTTCTAAAAAATTACAAAGCACATACATATATGTAGTTTCCGCCAATTATTCATATAGCATTCTTGCATGCTTGTAATGAAAATAGCATCAATTGTTCCTCTACCTGACATAAAACCATACTTACTGCATTTTGTTAATGTCGATAATTTTCCTTATTTTGGCTTCAAACATTCTTTCCACCACCTTCATTCCATGCTCCAATATCGTTACACCTCTATATGAGCCACATTTTATTACACTACTCTTCCCTTTGAATTCTGTCATAAATCCTGTTCCCTATTTCCAGCAACACATCACTCCCATGATGAGATGCAAAAATATTCTCTAGTAATTCCAGATGGTCCTTCCGCTTTTCATACCTTTCAGTGCTCGCGTTACTTCTTTCATAACTATAGGTTCCACAAGTCCCTCAATTTGACCCCGTCCCAGGTATTTTTCACATTCATTATACTTTTCATATGTTTCTTCCAGACCTCCCTTCTTTATCTTTCATACATCCCCAACACTCACATTACAATTTTCTATTTTTATTATTCAAAGATTCATTTATATTGCGTTTTTGTCCGAATCTTGTTGTTGGGTTTCCTTTTCTGCTGCCTTTTTCATTGCGGATGATAAAAATGACATTGTGTTTCTCTTTTCAGATATGCTATTGGCTACACGGCTATCCTGAATTATATTTCCAGAGAGTAAAGAAGGTAGCTAAATTATTCTTACTTTAAATATGTTTTCTACTTAAGATTTTTAATCAATTAATGTGGACATGAAATACAGCTACAAAAGTGTGCTTTTTATTCTTTGACTTTTCTTAATTATATGTTTAACATATTTTAAAACATTTTCTCATGTTTACCCCACAGGGGCCTGCTTGACAAGATCACACCCCCCCCCACTATTTTGACCACATTTCAATCTTAAAGACAAAGACAACTTTGAAGATGATATTTTTGTGACAAAATAAACACTCCACAGCCTCGGTTATTAAATAGGAATACTGAATTAAGGGACCAGTCACTACTACATCATCAATACAGACGAAATCAAGCGACACTCTGATTAAGAAAAAAGTCTACTGAATCAGCTACAGTCAGTGACATTCAGTTCAACGACTGCATGTTAAGTAAGTGTTTTATGAAGATTGTCGCATTAAGAAAACTTTTTGGAAGAAGTAGCCATTTCAAATCTGAAACCTAATGGTT
>JAUYWI010076887.1:0-13662 GCA_034780595.1 Parotoplana pacifica
AATACATAATTTTTTAACTTATTTTAAAATGATAAAAATATTTCTTAACTGGACAAAGCCTATGCACTTTAGTGTGTACACAGAGACGAAGCTCTAGATTTCTTTCGTCTATGTTTTCGACATTGGGTTTTATCCACTGTGGGTCATTCTTGAAAATCCTCAATGATTAATTGGCAAAAATAATGAATTAACAAACATACTCAAAATTACTCTATTGCGTTTTATTTTTAATTTATTTTTTAATTTTATTTAGTCTTTAATGTACCTACTCTACTTAAACCAATTATATAATTGAAAATGAAATTTCCATGAATTTCATTGGTTAAAACCCAGTTTTTAAGTTGGAGTACGGAGTTAATGAAAATATTGTTCATAAGGCATAATCATAGATTCCTAATTACATATTATGTATAAATGAAGCACTTGTTTACACCTTTAAGCTTCTGCACTTGTTTATTTGAAGTTTATATAAAAATTGTAGATTTCAGTAATTGCTAATGGAAAATCTGTTTTTATAACTACTTATAGATTTTGTTTAGAGAAAACACATGCCACATAGGTATTAATATGTTAACAGATCTTCCCTCGAAATTATTTACTGTAAACAGCTGATTTTGTCGAATGTGAGGTTTTTCCTTTTGAAAAAAACTAAAAGAAATATTTACTTCCTTTCATCATATTAAATTACATTGACAATCACTCGAAGTAAAGTAATTAGTTATCTTAAGAGCGGTAACTACCAATATCAATAATATGCATTAAAAATAATAGGATACTGTTGGTACGAGTTATTGGATACCAAAACTAAATTGTCTATAAGGAATATTAAAACTTGTCATTAATATAACATTTTTTAAAGTTTGAAAATAGATTTTATTCGAAAGTGTTTTTAGATTTAAAAGGAACACTGTACATCAAAAGAAAGAAATCTATAAAACTTACTTCATTGTTTATAAAACAAAAAACAAGAGACAACACAATTCCGTTTGTTCCCAAAACAATTTTTCGCACTAATGAATAGGCAAAGTAATGCGCATTGGAAGGTTGCAGCTCCAACATGACAAAAAGTGATTGAAGACCAAATAGTGGAATTAAAATTAACACAGCTCTGAAAGATCGTCTAAAAATAATGTTAAGGTATGACAGACCAATAGGTAGGTACTTGAAGTGAAGTGCCATACCTGTCAGATAAATAATATGCCGCAGCAGCATAAAATATTAATAAAAAAGCATTTGGCAAAATCCGTTTTAGTTTTAAATTAAATTAAATAAATATAATTGTATCAGAGTTAACAAACTTCACTTACTTTACAGAACCAGGATCAGTTTGTTGGGTTGCCAAACTTGTCATAACACGTAAAATGTTGCACAGAAATATAATATTGACCTGCAGTATTAAAATTTTAAGTTTTAACCAGATGCTGTGAAAGTAGGTAGGTACCTACTATCAAACATGGACAATAATAATCAGAAGTCAAAAATTCATTTTTTCTACTAAGGACTAAAATGTTGTCAATGTTGGTTTTTTGCAACCTAATCAACAATAAATAAAATCAATAATCAATGATATAGAAGTTTTAAAATACATACTTCAGTCTATAAAAGACGTTTGCCAATGAATCTTGGCAAGATACATTGAAAAGTTAGTTCAACCTAATTATTTTATCGGGAAAATGGTTTTTCTGTGAGTGATAAGGGGCCATTTTAATTCAATTCAAACAACAAGTAAATCTTTGTATCTTACTTAATATACTATACAAACCTATGCCTAGTAGGTAGTTGCCTAGTAATTACTATCTAGTAATGATTTGTAATCAAATGCTGTTCTTAAATCTTTATTCAGATAAATTGTGTGATTCATTTAACAATATTTCGTGATCAACAGTTGACAAACATAAAAGTTCATGAAATGCTACGCATATTATACATAATTATGAAGGGTATAATTGACTTTTGCATAGAATTTTATTTTCACTTCATTACTATTTGGTAGATGCGTATGTTTATAAATGAAAATTAATTAAAACAATTAGACAATCATTTATGTAATTACTGAAAGACAAAATTAAGTATTATAAAATTATTTATTTGACCATCTATAGTCTAATGAGTATTGTTTTTCCATCATTTCTTGCAAACATTTTTAAAGGATAAATTAGCTCAACGACCACAACACCGAGAATGCCAACATTAGACGTAGTTGATAGAAACCCCTTCACACTGCTCAAATTTGTTTTTGAGTTTTGGCGAAACTACCTCCATTTTACACAACTCCAGGAAAACCATCAAACTTTTGTCGGCAAATTTGGACATAAAACAACCCAAAAAGGGCACTTTCTAATTATTGTGTGGGATTCGCACTGTGGCTACCCCATCAAATTCTACTATGGTGCATCCATCTACTAAAGCTAGAATATTGACAATAGTTGCCGTAGAACATCATCTACGAAGCGTTTAAAGTTTCGAACTTCGAATATTACCCAAATGATTGCAGATTGGTATATCCCTATATAGTGCATGCAATTTGCTATGTTTGCAACTTTTAAGTCAAATGAATAATTTTTAAAATGTAAAACAACCACCCGCCTAGTTAATCATAAAAAATGTAACTAATAATTTTTAATTACATAATTATGCGTTACAATCAAATTCTCCGGCAATAAAACAACAATGTCAGCAGTATTTGAATATGGCAGATTAAGAGACACGATAACATGCCAACAGGTTGATGAATTCACTAAATTGACTTTTTACACTTTAAAAATTAAATGCAGTTTTATTTCATTTTGGGTGCTTCAACCAGCGACAAAAAGATTGCGCTCATGGGAAACAACACATGTGCTAAAATTTGATTAAAAACAATTTGATTTTTATAAAATCGTATATTACAACAGGGTTAATTAGGCGTTGTTTCAAATAATAAAAAGGAGCACTTACTAGAAGACATAGTAAGTTGGGACCTTTGTTTATGTATTCCAACAATCCTGGTTCTTCAACCCAACATCTTAACATAAAAAGAGTTTATTTGATGACATATTACGTCTATCAATTAGTACAAAAAACAACGATTTTTAATTTGCCAATTTACTTTTGATTAAATTCCTGATATTGAGGTAGAAATTCTCTGAGGATACAATAAATTATTTTAATACCCGCTGGAATACCTAAAACAAAAAAATGATATAAATATCAAATAAATATCACATAAAAGTATCAAATTAATCTTAGATAAAAAAAGATGTTTTGTAAAATGTAAGAGTTATTCCTCTGAGGAAATCAGATATTGCATAATTGGTTTAGTTAGTATGTTATAAGTTTATTTGTTGTATTCAAGGAGATTCAATTTCCTAGGTTTATCCGAGATACTAATATAACACAAATCCTGAAGATCTATCACTCAAACTGTACGTAGTAGGTATTTCACAAACTTAAGATCTGTTTTGTAGGTACATTGAATATAAAGCGAAGCCTGATAATGCCTCAGCTGGACCAATTATCTCCACAGATCTGATAGTTTGAACTTTGTTTTAAATACCGGGAGCCAGAAAATAACCGAATCAAGTTTTTTAAAGTTTGAAATTTTATCCGTTCGATTTGAAAATTTGTTTGAAATATATTGTTACAAAAATAAAACTTTTGTGTCACAAATTGACCATAAATAAAAATCCGTATTTAATACAGGAATGAAATGCATTAAAATAAAAATGAAAGAAATCAAAAGCCGTATATCTGACCGTTAAACACAGGTAATCTTTTAAATAAATGAATAGTTCTATAGAATGTCTTCAATATTTGTATAAATTTTCTTTTTTATCTAAAATTGGAGTCCAGTGATTTTGGGCTAGCACATCTAAGATTAAAATACCGTGATTGATGAAATGATCTAAAAGCTAATTTCGAGTTTTTTTAACGTTGGAACCAACTATGGTATTGCGGCACTCATAGGCCAAAATTTGACTAATTCCAAATTTCAAAATTAAGTTGCTTTTACTGAATTCAATGGGCGTTTTAGTGATTTTTCTCAAAAATTAAATCAGCTATACCAATAATAATCGAAAATAGATTATTGTCTGCAAAATTTATTTTCGAAGTATTGCATAAGGGCTCTATATGTGGGATTACTCACTGAATTTGAAATATATTGGACAACATTTAATTTTTAAACCTATAGCCTTCCGTATACCGAGAATGATTATAATGATGTCATTAGATTCAAAAATTACAATTGTATCTCCCTAGCTTAGTTAATCGATTATTCTAAAAAAAACAATTATCTACTAGAGTTAAGCAAATTCTTTGTAATTATCTAACTATACACCTTTTGACTTAGAAACATGTTGTTTTAAGCAACAGTATCTGCTTGAATAATAGTAATAAAGTTATTATCAACTTTGCCAAAAAAGCTAATATTCGAATGTTGCAATTGCATTGATATATGAAAGTTGTATGGTTATATGATGTTAAATAGGTAGATGTTTCCTGTGGTTTTATCTAATGAAAAATATAATCCAAAATGTAAACGACTAAACATGTATTGCATAAATTTTCTGATTCCACATAGAACAAGAAGAACTGTTTAATGGCACTATTTTTAAATTAACAATTATTCCTTTAGGATATTCTCTTGACAAATATTTTATCTATTTTCGATATGTACATCCAGCTTTCGATAAAAAAATGACTAAATTTCTAAAATATTTTCTTTATGTTGAAATTCGTGAAAAATAATCCACACATGACGTTTTAAAAACTATTTCTTTTCATCCCCCCAACTAGAAGTTGTGGATTTAAATGATTAAAAAAATGTTATAAAGCTATGGTAACTAACTAACCCCAACCGATTAAACAATAAACTAGAATGGGTGTTTTTGGCTCCATTGTGTAGATCAAAAGTCGGTAGAGGAACAGCGCTTCGCAGAAGACCCAGAAGTAGGTGACATCTTGAAAATAGCGATCAGCAACTGTGATAACTTTACACCAGTTCTAAAATTTAAACAAAAACATTTTGCATTATCACAAAGTTTACATATAATAATACCGGGTCCAGCTGTACGGTTTTATAGGTTTTGCAAGATCAATAAATAATCGTTTATTTATCACATTACTTCGATTCTACTATCAAAATATTTTTTTTCTATTAATAAATTAAATAATGCAGATTATTATTATAATTTGTTTAACAGAATAATCACAGAGCTGTTTTAATTATTAAATAGTTAGGTTCTTTGTTTTTTTAAAACACTTCATCCGGGAGCTAAAAGAGGTTTAGTCAGAGTCCCTGTTCCCAAAGATTTGGTGGTTTTGGTATGGTACACCTGGAGACAGGGGCACAGAAGGTCCCTATGCTTCCAAGGGTCATTCAATATTTTTTCATATCTAAAATATACATTCCATTCATGATAGCTTCGATTAACCAATTATTTTGACATTTTCAGAATAAATTTATGATATTATATATGTACATTTGTAGCGTAATTTGAAGTGAATTCGAAACAGTTGTTTTACCTATATTTGTCCAGCATAGGAAGAATACATTGAGGGACCCCTGACGGCACAGAGACCATTTGTACGTGTCTTGTACATATGTACTACACATAACGAAACCAACAAACAAACATTTGAGAACTAGACAGACAGCTACACACTTCCACTTTAATAGGACATTTGAGCAAACAAGGTTTGACTGATAAGGTGTGTAGACCGGGTG
Source organism: Parotoplana pacifica (assembly GCA_034780595.1). Lineage (NCBI taxonomy): Eukaryota > Metazoa > Platyhelminthes > Proseriata > Otoplanidae > Parotoplana > Parotoplana pacifica. Next base: position 5,708 of record JAUYWI010076887.1, read on the forward strand.
ATATGATTCAAATATACAAGCAGTCATGTGACGTCACATGTGACAACAAATGTTAAATTCCTATCTCTTAAAAAGGAAATCGCAATTTTCCACCTTTATCAATTTGGCTAATTCAATATATTGACTGCTGTTGATGTTACAAGTAATTAAAATAAATTTGCGTTATTTTAAGTGTTCGTAAACTTTATATTATTTTAATAAAAATTATGATTAAATTCAATACTACCTGCAAGTGATTATCACAGGTTCTTTTGTTTCCTTAGCTATCCAAGCTCCCAACACAGAAAAAAAGATTATTTTAGTGCTAACAAATGCGTATATTTCTCATGCTGGTCCCTTTTCCACTGTGTGTCTCTCATTTACCCGGTACAGGTTCTTTTCTACTAAGCAGATGAACACCACTCACCACGTATAATCAATGATTACAAAAACAATAGGTATCTTACTAACTTTATCTGCGACACATACTAATGTCCGAGCAAACTTTGTCCTTGTTGCCCATACAGTTTTTGCATTTCAGCTTCTCGAAGTCTCTTCTGATTTCGCTGTCTCTGGTCTTGTTATGCCGAAGTGTAGAAACTTCGGTTTTGCATTTGGCTTTTGTAGACAAATGTATTTCTTCGAGCTCCAGTCTCTGTTTCAGTATAAGAGATCTGAGACTCGAGTATCAGGGTCTCTTTTTCAAAATCCCGTCTGTTCTTGAGTAAGGGCACCCAGTTGTATGCAGACATTTGGCAGATCTGCCCGAAGCATCGTATGTTGGTTCACAATATGTATGCTCGTACACGTGTATGTAATATTTTCTTAGATTTTCAGATAGCCTACCACAACCACGGCTAATTTGTAATGATTCCACTTTGTTGAAACCAACTGTTAGCAGTGCATGCAAGTCCCGTGCATTATCACCCGAAATTCGAAGAGAAGCCCTAAGTAAGATTCAAGATGATGAGACGAAGCATCAGGTGGAACACAGACCTTATTACACTAAATCCAACAATAAATGTTATCCCTGGCATCGGGGTATAATTAAAAAATGGAAGGTGAGATATGCTATTCAATTTACATAGACAAAAATGCTGAATAATTGTATATGGTTTCTGAAATTTTAAGATACTATAATATTACTGAAGAAATTGAAAATGTTTTGTAAAACCATAAAAAATATAAAGTAGATCAGATACATGTACTTGTAGTTTATTTATTAACCAAACGTTTTCGAAATTTCAAAAATTACATCGTCAAAGAATTTAAATAAGACAGTTTACATAAAATGATAAAACAAATGACGAAACAACTACTAATTAAAGTAATGAAGAACAAAAAGGTTAAAACGGTAATAAAAATAATAAAAAGCAAGAGAAAGATTAAAATATTTCAAGAACAAAAGATAAACCATCAGCACATGCATTGAATACTTCTTTGAGATTTGATTTTGGATTGCTTTATACGAATGTGGAGATAACCCTATTTTCATGCGTGCTTGATGAGTTGGGCTGAAATTACGACTGTTTTAAGGTAAACGATTTTTTCATAAAAAATAATAAGGGGTCGAGCTGGGACTGATGACGTATTCAGGTTGACAGAGTGAAATTTGTCCCATTGACTTCAAATGGGATTTTGATTTTTCGACTAAATAATCGATAGGTACTTTGTAAATTCGTACTAAAATCCAAACCAAAAATCATATCTTGCTCAAAATTGAAACTTAGGTACAATTCGAAACAATGTATTATAAAATTGGACCCTTCACATGTAAGATTGCTAGTCTATGAGGATCAACATACCAGGGCAGCCGGACCAAAAAAAATATTTTTTCAAAAGTGTATCACAAGTAAATGTCTTTAAATAATTTAAAATGATTCATTAAAATTTTGGAATGAACTCAGACTGGATCCATGCCAAAACTTCAATGGCTCTAAAATTTAAACGAAACATCCTATTTTGCTTAAACCTGTTTATATTCTAGAAACAATATACCTCGCATTTATAGCTCATGAGATGTGAGGATTACTAGTCCAGGAATGTATTTTATGGCCGGTTATTTACTAAAATAGCTTATAATGTGTTTCTAGGTCATTTTCTGTGGATTTTTCTAATAAATTCAGTTACTAAAATAATATATTTTGTCATTTTAATACATCATTTTGGCCAGAATAGAGTTACGACAATTTTACTTAGTTCATCAGAAGAAAAGGTTATTTGCCAAATTTGAAGGAATTTATATTTTACCATATATAATTAAATTTCAGATTTTTCACTATCTAATTTATTTATAGAACTTCTAAAAAATGAGTAACCCCAAACATGTCATATGTTGTTGGGTGGGAATCAATTTTCTTTGAAACAGCAGCCCATCACTTTAAAGACATTTTCAGCTTAATCAGGTTTACTGTTTCTGAGCAAAATAAGAATTGTGCTAGCTCGAATATCAGAGCTAGATAGTCCGTTATCTAAATACGACTGAAAACCTTATTTAACACTTTAGTATAATTCTAAATTAATCTAAATCAGTAAATTTTTAAAAGTTTCTATGCTGCATCATTATTATTATTAAAATGTTTATTTATAACTTGATGCAAAGAACAAACATCGAGAAATAAAAGCGACACTAGGACTGGTACTAGTAAGTTTTGACATTGGAAATTTATATACTGGTGATGTAGCTAGAAATTATCAGTATAATTGAAATTAATAAAATAAAAATATTTTTTTAAATTATAAATTACAACAAATTTTGTATACAATAAATTAAAGATTACAGTAAAATAATTAGGTAATTTTATAAAATTAAAAGATCGAAAAGTATATTTGTTCTAATACTGAGATAAATGTTAGCTCTAAATCTAAGTATTTTCTGAGAGTATAAATACAACACCATACAATTGAATCAGTTGATTTTATCTATAACAAAGCTATTAATTTCAATTTTATAAGGCTTCATACGTTTTAAAAGACCTGAAAAATCTGTGTTTAATTTGTAATGAAAATAGATGATACATGATTTTGAATATGAATTATAAGGTCAGCAACAATTTTTTTCAGAACTGTTTAATGACGGTCAAAAGTAGCAACTCATTTTAAATGTTAGTGTATATTTTTATATTTCCTCCCATTTCAGTTGCTAATGAGATAGGAAATAGAATCTGTGCCTGTCCCTTACTTCGCATTAAACGATTTGCATGAAATTTAGTAGGTACATTAGAGCCAACATTATACTACAAATCGATAATTGGATTTTAGCCCCTAACTTGTCAAAAATCGTTATTTTATTTAAGTATGCTCTCTGAAAAATCGAAGTTGAGCCAAAATGTACTTTTTACAAAAATATCGATTCTGAAGTCAAATATTAAAAATTGATCAATATTTGGTAGATATGTGACAAACCGTTCAATTGTGCCATATTTATTTCGGATTTTTGAAAATATTAATTTTTGTCAATAGGCTGCAACCTAAGAGCCAAAAAAATTGAAATTTTGATTTTTGCCATATAAAAAAAATATCCTAAACTAGATGCTAAAAATCATAAAAAATATTTACCTCTAAAAAATTATCACTTTTGGGCCCAAGTTTGGCCGTTTCTGAAAATACTATATATTTAGATATGAAATTTGGAAGCTTGATTTACTCATAAATTGAGAATAGCTCATTGACATATCTTCAAATTTGCATATATACTTCTTATCTGATACTTTATTGGTGTACTAAGTAAACATATCTTAAGTTTACCAAAGATTGAAACTGAGGTCCACTAAGTTTGAACCTGAGCTTAAATTCAATCAAAAACTTTAAAAATGATTCACTTTCTGAATTATAAATCTCCGGTTTCAGCAAAATATGATGTTTCATTTGGATTTTAGAGCCAATTTTAGCTCAATTTGTTTTATAGATTTGTATTACTTAGGTCTTAGTGGACCTACATACCAAACTTGAATCAATCGGACAAACTTTATTGTTTTGGACATGATAAGGTCATCTTCCCCTATTTCAGCCTCTATAATGATTTTTTCAAAAATGAAATTTTTCCAAGGTACCTGTATACCAAATTTCAGCCACTCAAATCACGGGAATTATGAAATCTTAAGGTTACTACCCTCCCGGTTCAAGAGGTTTGACGGGGAAGCTATTATTTTAAAATATTATTTTTTAAAAACACAATAGCATTCAATTCATACTATTACTATTCTAGCGTTTAAGCTAACACACTTTTGGACCTTTTTGGTCTTTAATTTCAATTCTTTTTGTAATGGATTTGTTTAATTCATAGTTATGCTGCTAACTTATCAAAGTTTACTTGTTGTCATAGAATATTGGTAGCCCTAGCAACAGTTTCTTAGTTAAAAATTCATTAAATTGAAGCTCTGATATGGTAACTAAGGTTTCATGTGATCGAAAGCGCTATATGTATAGTTGTGTGGTATAAATAGCTTAATTCATGCCATATTGCAGTTCTTGGCAACATTTACTAAGTTAAAAGTTAATTAAATGAAAGATTGTAGATGATATTTAAAATTTCATGTGCTTAAATACCCAAACAAATTATAGTTATGTGGGATAAATTTGAAGTTATTAGTTTCTATGCAATATTGGTGTCCCTAAACAGTTCCTAATAGAAAACTGTATGAATAAAAAGTTCATATATGGTAACTGATTAACTAAGATTTCATGTAGTCAGATATCCATAAAACGATTGCTATACTGAATAAATTAGTAAAAATTTCTTGTTGCTATATAATATTGGCCCATTTGACAAGGTTGAGCTTTGGATCTAACGGCCATTTGCCATTGGCTCAGATATTTTGAAAACAGTAGAAATATCCATAACTTTATTAAAAGTCAGATATTGACATCCATTGATTTTGGGACCAGACGTACCAGGTCGATGTACTAAAAAATATTTTTTCTTAATTAAAAAATGTGGCCAAGCTGGATAGAACGACAGTTTGGTACGCAAGTGGCTGTTACGGTATTTTGCGTTTTAAACAGACAAAATGGAGAGAATTTTACAGTCTAATTATATTGTGTTCTATAATTCACGCATCATAGGAAATTTCCACTTTAACATTAATGTAAAGGTAAATCGATTGCTTTAGGTTTGTTAGTTGCTAGTTACTGGCTTTGATGGTTAGTTAGGCTGACCAATCAGAATGCAACAGTGCATAGTGTAGGACCTCTCTGCAACAATGGCAAGCCAATATAGCATCAGAAATGGCAAAAATCACTCCAGAAATGCTTCAAAATATGCAAAGAGATGCATTGCTCGATGTCAGAAATGTTTAGATGATGAACATTTGTTGTAAAGTATAGAACCATTTAGACTTAATTATTTTATAGTACAATATTTATTCAATAGTACTTTTAAATTTCTAAAATTTCCTATGGTGCGTGACTTATGGGACACCCTGTATTTTAACTTATAAAATCATTCTAAAACCATTGGAAATGACTTAGAAACTAATAATGAACTAAATTTGAAGTCAATCGGGTAGTTTATTTTTGGACCTATTGACTGCATTGGACCCTAGTTCGACGATTCCTTTATAGTTTTTTTTTCAAAAAAACATTCTGATTAATCTGATGCCTACCAAATTTCAGCCCAATGAATCCTGTACAGACAGACCTAGCATGTAAAAGGTGTTATCGATGAAGGGTTAAAGTCTTATCTTTTTTGTATTAATGTAGGAGTATCCAGGAAAAAGAACTCCATTTCGGATAACAAAAGTGAGTTATTTAGAATAAATGTCATTGTTGATTTTTTAGAAGGTTTCTAATTTCAGGTCAAATTAACTGCTTCTTTTTATACTTAAGTCAACTTCCATGGGTTTTTCGGAGATAACTTCCAGTCTCCATCAGCTTCTTGTTACAGCTCTGACTTAGAAATCTATTCAAATTAATCCAATCCTTTGTGTCTTGTTTGGTGATGAATGGTGCCGTACGTCTTCAATCTGAATGCGCCCTCTTGGGACATACGTAGATGTAATCGTAGTATTTTTTTAACCCCGCAGATGTCGTAGTTCTTGGATATGGTCGGGTTCAGTCTGTTCTGATAGACTATATGGAGGAAACTGTGGCCTGTTCTTATTTATCTCACAATTACCTCAGTAGCGCTCTTCTTTGTTGACCTTCTGTTAGATTATCTGTTGATTCTATTTTGGGGTTATCCATAGATAATTTGGTGTATGTTTATTTTTGTGTTGCTTTTCTAAAGCCTTGTTATATGTTTCTATGATTGGAGGTCAAATATTTGGTACAGAAATTCCATATATGGATATAATAATAATCATCATAATAATTTATTTAGTCCAATAAAAGGGACAGGAGGCCAAAGTCTCTTTCGAGGTCTAGTTTTTCTTTAAAAAATATTTTTTTAGAATTCTATTTTTGGATTTTTGTAGTTGTTCAAGCCAAAGGTTGTTTTTCCTACCATATATCTCAATTGCATAATTTATTTTTGATAGAAATAGGTATTTGTACACCAATATTTTCTTATTTGCTGATAAGATCTTTCTTAAGGCAAAGCACAAAGGTATTTGTCTATTTATATTATTGTTTATATGCTCATTCCATTTAAGATTATTTTGTATTGTGAGACCTAAGTATTTAGTTTTTGATGTTTCTTGAATTTTAATATTTCCTAAAAACAGTTTTAAATTTGGAGGATTTCTATTAGTTTTTCTACATATTAGATAGTGTGTTTTATCTAGATTGATGGTTAATTTATTTGAAATTAACCATTTGTTACATTCAGACAGTGTATCAGTTGCTAAGTTTTCTTGTTCCATAAATATTTTAGCAGTACTAAATAAACTGTGTCATCTGCTAATAAATTGACCTGATACTTATGTGATAAATATTTAATACATTTATATATAAGGCAAATGAAATTGGGCCGAGCACACTACCTTGCGGCACTCCATAATAAATTGGTGAGGTTTATGATTTTGTGTTATTTAAATCTGTAATAATATATCTGTTTGTGAGATAGCGTTTAAGCAGTTAAATGGTCCACATATGCCATAAAAATCAAGGTTTTAAATTAAAATATGAACATCTAAACTATCAAATGCTTTTCTTAGATCAATAAATATGTCTAGTACCTTTCAGTGATTAATATTGTTGTTTTTGTTAAGTAAATAGATTTGTTAGGTGGATTAGTTAGGTAGTTTTAATTATCTATATCAGTCTTTGATAATTTTTCTGCCTGTTTTTCACCTATAGTAGCAAAAAATTATTCATTTGGTTGCTTATTTCATTATTATCTATATATTTTGTATTATCTATATTGAGTTCGCTTATTGTAGTAGGAGGATTGGGGGATCCCAGTAGTGAGGTAATCTCATTCCATAATTGTTTGTTGAACTTATCATCTTTTCTTTTTTACACTTAGCTGCTTTAATTATTTTGTTGTATGAGTTTTTGTATTTTGAGGGGTTTTATCTGCGAACCGTTCTACCGATATAACTGGTAGAACGGTTCGCAGATTATCCACAAGAGTCAAAGAACACATTCCAAAATGGCTGATAACGGACCCACAAGCCACCAAAGTACCTACCGGCTCCATCGGCAAACATTTACCTTCTTGCTCTCGGATCTCTCCAACCGAAGCCCGTCAGAAATTTAGTGTGATCGCTCAATCTGGGATTATTACTCTTTTAATAAAAAAACAGGCTTCCAATATTTTTCTTCTGAATATCTTCTACTTTTTCTATTCTTATGCAAATTTTCTTTACTTTTATGCTTTGATATGAAATATAAAACGCTTCATAGAGGAAAATATTTATGCTGGTTTGGTAATAAAATCGTTGTTATATTTATAAAATCACAATGAATAACGGGACTTGCTATAGTTTTTCAGTTCCAGCTTTATATTCTCTCATATGTACTGTATATATAGTGTAAATCGCAACTGCACTCAACTGCATATATCTAACGTTCTGTAACAGCTATGTGCACCAAAT
>JAUYWI010076898.1:0-13661 GCA_034780595.1 Parotoplana pacifica
AGTCTTTGGTGGTCCACCTTATCAAAGGCTCTGGCAAAGTCAACGAGCACTGTAAGAGTTCTTTTGTGTGGCTTGTCATTTTGGAATCCATTCAGGCTCTGGCAAAGTCAACGAGCACTGTAAGAGTTCTTTTGTGTGGCTTGTCATTTTGGAATCCATTCTGTATATCTATCCGCATTAATTGTACCGCCATCCTACAAAATTTCGAAGTATGTTTAACCGCTAAAATTCAAGACTACTATGATCATAAATTATTTATGGCACATGGACTTCTGCAAATGCTGGGTTTGTCTCCATCTGCTTCACACGGTACCCAAATATGGACACTGTTTTGCGGTGCAAATGATTTCAAATCATCCATTTCTCGTTAACAACAATTAGACGTTCTTTCGTTAGTCTTCAAGGCAAAATTTCCAGCAAGTTGCGACACCCTGCTACACGATTTGCTTTCTGTAAATCTGTCAAAATATAGGGTATCTATTTGGCACTAATACATTTTAATCCACCTTCTTCTTGAAGAATCACGTGCACTATCGTTTTAGGAATGTCGGTTCTTGCTTCTATTTCTCTTACTGAGAATCGGTCATCTTCTGTAATTAATTCTATTACGCGCTCAATCATTTCAGGCGTTCTCGTTGTACTTGGTCGTCCAAGATTCTTTTTTCTCCTATCTTCAACATCTTAAAATGATATAAAGTTCATAGATTTTTAGATTCATAAGTTAAAATGTCAATAATAGATTAACGCTGGAAAATTATTTTGATTTTTTTAAAACGGCAATGATTTATGGGACACCCTATATTTGAGCAGTACTGTGATTTTGCTGTACGTACGTTTATTCTTTATTATAGAAACTTCATCCCAATTCATAGCTAATTACAGTTATTGCGCATAAAACAACATACAAATTTTGAAGAAACAAAAATTGAAAGCGAGCCATTGAAGTAGACTATTCAAACCTATCTGTTCAAAACAAGTTCAGTATCTGATGAGATTGGGATTCAATGACAGATTGCCTTGTAGATAAACTGTCGAATAAAAACATAATTCATCGTGTATTTTCAAAAATAAATCCCAGTTTTTTGGCCTACCAAAAAATATTATAACCTATGTATATTTAACATACTCCATGTAAAATTTTAATATACATACTTTTTAAATAGTCCAAATCTTTTTATAAAAATATTTTTACACCTATGGTAAACGGTAACTGTAAATTTAAATTTTTAAAATAAATTCTAAATATTTTCCCATTATTTTTGCACATTAATGTATGTTTTGATATTAAATTATTTTGGATAAAATTCCTAAGCTGCATATCAAAAACGCTTATTGTATCAACGCCTATTGAATCAATAGAATAACCTAAAAGTAAGCTGAATATAATTAAAAAATATAAGAATTCATGAAATATTAATCATTCACTCATTCATTCTCTGTTAAAATTATTAACTACTGAATTAAACAGATTCCGCAAAACTACTCGAACTAAAGTCCAAATTATATAAAGTAATAACTAACAATGTTTTAACATACATACTTAAAATCTGTGACATTATGTTGGCTTACAGGTAAAGTTATTGTTTATCAAACTCATCTGGTTAGTACCTATCCACAACAGATCTGTTAGGTACTGATATCATGGGCTCTGAAAATGGTCTATGAAAATGAATGACGGTTGAGCAAAGTAATGAAATGGTTGCAGTAGATTCATCAGGTAGCTTCGCAAATAAGCGAGCCAAGCATAGTATGTTACACTATCTATAAGATCTATAAGAACAAATGATTAGCACCATATTATGGATAGCAAAGCTGTTCACATACATTGAATAGACTGCAGAAAATTTTGATCTACGTTTAATACTTATTATTATTCAGTAAGTTTTTTTAAATTTTAAATACATAGTAGAATTATGAATTTGAATATATGACACGGCAACGTAAAGTTTTCAGTACAGAAAATTTTATTTTGTCGTCATGATAACAACTTGAAAACAATATAAAATTAATCATTTTCCTATAGATACTTGAAACCCTAGCGTTTTGCCTTCCTAAATAAGAAAGGAGAAGATCTACTAAATAGCTGATTTTCTCGGGCCTTGAAAACACTCAAGTAATAACCTTTTACATAGATAATGATAATTACTTTTACAACTTAAGTATAATTTGATCAGCTTCACCTCACTTATGGATCTTTTCAAACAGTCAAATTCATGCATTTAAATGAATAACTTTTATTATTTAAATCAAATCGTACTTGTTATGTTGTGCATTTTAAAAATTATATCACAAATATGAGGTCATTAATTTTTCAATCGATATTTATCAAATTGAATTTAAAGATTGTTTAATGAATTTTTGTACATTAAGACAAGATCTTGATTAATCAATCTCTTGTAACCATCAATTAATCAACTTTTCTAACATTTAAAAAGATAAATATTAGAAAACAGTTTCATCTTGTTAATTATACTGGCTAATAATTTTACAATAACTTTATCATTTAAATCTAATATTTTCACAGATATTGGCAACGATGAAAATACAGTGGTGGTCTGCTATAGTCTTGGCTATCCTTCCCTATATTGCTATTGGATTCACTTATGAAGGGTAAGAAATTTCAAATTTCAAATGCACTACAATTAAAGTCTATGTATGTAGATTGAGAAGAAACTGAAAGGGTTTTTAAGATCTTTGTATGTATCATACATAGAGATCGGATATTATTACATTTCATCTGTCCTCCTCGCGAATAAACAATTCCGATTTCTATGGTATCATATTATATGATTTGAAGGTTTGGGGAAGTTTAAATCTGTTAATTTTATTAGCTAAACACTTTACCATAAGGCCGTTGAACACTTAAAACCAAAGGTCTCTGCTCGCTGCTTGGAGATTTTTATTCGACTCTAAGATTTGCTTTTTTATGAGTAAATTCAGCTGCAATATAAAATGGAATCTAAAGAATACCAATAGATTTTGTTAAATTATCTTGTTTGTCTGAGAAATAGCTCTACTTGGCTGTATGTACCGGCTATAGACAGTCTGTTACGGAATTTAAAATACGGTTTCTGTTTTCCAGCTATTAAGTAGTGATAACTAAAATAAGCTGCTAGAATTGCAACGAAAATTTATTTTCTATAGAAACAAAATTCATAGTAGTTACCTATGAGTTCTGATTCTCCTTGAAGAATACATAGAAAAAAAATTACCTCCATCTACAACATTAAACCCCCAATCAAGAAAAATGAACTTATTTACATTAAAAAACCGTGAGCTTTATCCAATCTCTCAGCCTGGACTGATGAATTCGTCCGCAACAGTAACGAAGACGGTGGCTGGCGTAGGCTTTTCTATTGACAACTATCTATCTTGTTCTCTACCTTGTGGCAGGTCCAAGTCTAAGGATTCCACTTTCTCCATTGTTCTCTATTAGGTACCAATTCTTTAAGATCTGAATATGACACTCTTACATGATCCGTCAACATAGCTTGTTTTTCCTAGAAGTTTGCCTTCAATGACTGTTCTCAATATGTGACCTATCGAATTTTTCTTACAACACCATGCATGAAACAGAAAGAATCGCTATAGTAAGATTTAGCTACAGCTTTAGTGCAGAGCTAGCAGCTATTGTTGGATCTGTCCATAAAAGAACCTCCTGCTATGACTATACGCATATTCATTGATAGTATATATACTGTTCAAGCCTTCAACTAAGGTTCAACCAATATCGTGAATAACATCGCCAACAACATCTGGAAGAAAATCGATACCCTTCATCCATTTGACATTTCTCTCCAGTGGGCTCCTTCCCAATGATGTGGTATAAATTTGAATGAAACATCCATTTGCAAAGTCGACGCAGCGCGTAGCCTCCCCCAAGACCATGTGGAATCGAAAAGTTGAATTAAAAATGTTCACAATATTAGGTACATAATACACAATATTACGCATTAAGTTACATACATCTTATCTTTTCCAATTTTCTAGCTACAAAGTTTATGATATAAGTGTAAATACCGAGAATGAAGTGAGAACGTTGCATGATATTTTAGAGAGAAACCAGGTAAGAGTATAAGTATCATTATGAAAGAATTTTTAAACTAAATGTAAATATTTTCCGATTATTATATACAAATTTTAAAACAGCTTTAACCGATCTTGCTTTTGATATTATGTTTTTTTTCTTTATAATGCAGAAACCGATTACAATTACCTAATTTTTGTCCCTCAAAGTTTTGGGTATTTCAAGTTTAGGTACAACATTTAAAAACATTGAAATGCAATTTTAGGTTGGAATATATTTATGACAATGATGTTAGTACTCTCGGTGGCTTGACAGATATTATTTAGTATTTTTTAATTCTGTATGTTTGCAGTAGTAAAGATTTCATTCTACATACATATTATAAATTTGTTTAAAAATTTAGGAGGGCTATGACGTCTGGAGAAGTGCCAAGAGTCCTGGTCAAAAATCAACGGTGATGGTATCTGCTGAACTGAAATCTGAATTTCTTCGAATATTAAACAGCTATAATCTTAGTTATCAATTAAACCGAATTGACCCTAAAAGGTATGAAGGATGGAATCCTTGTTTTAGAGATGGTTGCTTATTCTCTCTTTAGAAAATAGTGATTTTAAAGAATAGGAGTGTTTTTGAAGGGCACAAATTTTTATTTTTGATTGAATGATTTGAATGATTCAACCACAGAGTAATTATTATACAGAGGTCCGACTCTCGTTGGATTTCTATCTTTGCTATAGTAAATAAAATTCAACGATTTTTATAATAATTTGTTAAATTGAGCCTCTACAAAGGAGCATAATTTTTACACAAATAAATTCATAGATTGATAAATTAAGATTTAATTTTGTTTAAAATATTAGCGAAACATGTCTTTATATCCAATGCACAGTCTGTGTAACAAAATTGTTCAATTTATGTAATTGTATGATGATTATGAATATTTTATATGTAATTATTTTTTCTATTGAGAACAACCTCATAGTAATATAAAACTGCATACACCTCCAGCAAGAGTCGGACTTCTGTGTATATATTTATTACTCTATGGTCAGGACCTTAGAAACTTTTATAATTAGCTTTATATTAACATATTGGTATATTTTAAAAACAAATTTTACCTCTATGGACGTCTAGTCTTGGCAAACATTAAATTAGAACTAAAAGCTATTTAAATATTTATATTTTACCAAACAGGCACATATCAATCAACTAATTTATCCAATTGCTGCTATTTTTATAGTAGTGTTTAATTTATCCTATTCAAAAATTGCCCATTCTTTTAATTTTATCTATAAATCTATCTTAATCTTGACGTCTAATCTGTACTTAGTGTATGTTATTTATTATAATTTAAGCATTGAGAAAAATTGCAGTAAAATAACATCTTATACATATTTTATAGGTGCCTATTACATCAGTCAGTTTTAACATCGATTGCATTACTGAAAAGTTTGATTTTTGGGATATGCCTAGTTAGTTAATGGAATGCGTAGTGCTATATCGTTCTAATATTTTAAAAATTATTATAATTATACAAATAATTACAGAATTAATTTGTTTTGGAAAATGAATTTGTTTGCCCATAGCTTACTATCTGAACGAATCAAGGTTTTAAAATAAGACGGTATTATCTAAGTGATTAAAGGTGTCCATTTTCATTTCTTTCCAGATACCTAAAACTTTCTTTAGCCATGAATTTATCTAAGTTAAGATAGAAAAAAAAGATTTAAAAAATAAGCTTGTTTAACCCCGAATGGAAGTATTCGATTCCAAAGTTGAATTATTTATTATTTTAAGCCGCCACTTTTAGAGTGAGTGCATTTAGAAAAAGAAGGTTCAACAAATTCAAATTTAAATAAAGACCAGCATTTCCTGATATACAACACGTTTCTACTAAAGTTATGTCCTTTTTTCCTTTGGTAACCTTGAAATATGTTTTTTTGTTTCTTGTCTTTGTCACTACGTGTATTTTTTAAAATAATTTCTATGAAAGTTTGTCCACTAGTTTATGTTTTTTCTTGAATTATTATTTTGGAGTTAAATTTTAGGTCCATTATTTTCAATGATGTGTAGATGTTAAACATTTAATGTTTAACATCTACACATCATTGATTGTTATTATTGCTTTCATTATATATACACAGGATACATTATTCATGTTAATGGAAATAAAAAATTCGTGTTTTAATTTGACTTAGGTAAATATGTACATGTAAGGCCTAAATATTGAAGGCTAAATCTGTAGGTAGGTAGGTAGGTACACGTAGATCTCTAATTTATCATTCGTTGAACAAAGTGTCTGCTTGATATGCAAACACCCACTTACATACTTACATAAAATATTGGAATAGGAAATGAAACATCACTTATCCATTTATTAAAATAAAATTGAAATTATTTTTTGAAAGGAGATAGGGCACTTCAGACTATATACCACCTGTGTATTAGTTGTGTTTTTTTAGTTTCTGTGTGATACAAAGATATGCATCTCCACACTTTTGTAAGTATTTAGTTGAGATAATTCAAAATCTGGTCTAAATGTTTCTTATAATTTTAAATCTAAAACTATTTAGTGCCCGGTATTGTTATTATTAATATCTTCTAGTTTAACCAACTGTGCTATATATTTAATAAGAGTTAAATATGGATCTGAATTAGAATTTTCTTAAGGAGGGGTATCTAAAAATGTACTTTATCAATCAATCTGTTGCTGCTCGTAACAATCCTCGATAAAAATTATGTTCTATTTGTTGTGTCTTTACCAAACATAGTATACATAAGTCAAAGATTTTTTGTAATTTTGTAATTTCTAAACAAAACATCCACTATGTAAGAATTAGATATACTGACCTTAATTATCTCGACGTTTATTCAGTAATTGTTATTGAACTTGCAAAATATTCTTTCGCTCCTAAATTTTAGTGTAGTTGACCATAAAAGTTAGTAGAATAAAATCTGTCAACTGTAACTAAACCGCAATGGTCACCGATGCAGAAATCCTAATATTATAAATTGCATTATTTATGTTGGCAGAATTAATATTTAAATTAAACTGACAAGCATAGCCTTAGTATAATCGAGCTATATTTAATATATGCAAGATACATGGTGAGTATTTAGCTTCATTATGTAGAGTCATGATTAGATTCAATATACTATTAGTGATAGTGATATCTATTTATATTTCTATATTAAAATATAAAAACTTTGTTATTGAATTATTAGTTAAATTTATAAAAAATGAACCATTCTACTGATTTAAGTACATGAACACTTAAAATAGATATTCTGACACACTAAGTTTAAATTAATTTTTATTCACTTATTTACTCATTATTTTTGTGCTTTTTATGGAAAGTTCTTTATATCATAGAGCTAAAAATAAAACTCTAAAGTCGGACCACCAAATTTAATGGATAGGGGCCCAAAATGGCCTATCGACCCCATTAGTAAGGCCTTGTTGACTTCAATTTTTTATTGGTGAACAATGACTATGTTTCTATCTTTATTCTTATTTAAACATTTTTTGATAAGTTCTTTGTAGTTTCACTTTTGACATGGCCGTCAAAATTGCGGCTATAATAATCAAAGTTTGGTACTTTTGTCCAGGTTTTCCAATTTCTATTAAGCTGCTATTTTAATAGACGAAATATAAAATTAGCTGAATTTTAATAGTGTACATCTAGACAGAAACCTCATAGCAGATATCAATTATTTCAAAAGTATTTTACTTTGAAATATGTGCCATTTTTATTAACAGAAAAATGATCCGAACTGAAGATGTAGTTTTTCTGTAGTGAATGTTTGGTTTTGAAACTGATCATGTGTATAAAGTTACTGATAATACGAATATCTGTAGCTCCTATTAAAGTTTAGTGAAGGCATTTTGAGGCAGTAAAGTAAGTGGAAGCCCCAATAGAGCTGTGCGAAATGCTGCAATCTGATCCCAGAGGTTTGCGTTGAATCAACAAATTATAAAAGAAAGTTGTTTTAGTTTGTAAGTGGATCACACACCAGTTAGGAGAAGTAGGCAAACACTAATTGAAATAAGAGTATAGATTTGTTGGTAGTTGCTTTTGAAGTTTATAAAATAAGAACTCTATTTGCCTAAAAAATGTTAGATTTTGTGAAGAAATATGACATCTTTACTATATTTCTTACGTGTATAAAATGGTCAATATATCATTTTCATTTAAAAGAATTTCTAAATTTTAAACCGTGCCCTAATTTTAATAGAGACTGAATTAAAAATCACTTTTCTGACATTTAATTTTAGGGCAAGAAATCATTCCAAAATCACTAAAAATGACCTATAAACTAATAATAGGCTATTTTAAATCAATTAGAGCCATTTATATCTGAGAAATCCACTTTTTAAATTTTATGCACCTGCCCCAGTATTATGGGCCTCATAGACCAACAACCATCTCAAGTTTCTAATACATTATTCCTAATGCCTTACAAATTTTAAATCTTAAATTTGAACAAGATTGGATGTTTCCTGTGGATTTTAGAGCTTTTTATGTGGTTTTGGCCCAAAACTATTTATAGATTTATGTTATTGAGTGCCTAGTGGACCTACACACCAAATTGTTGCTTTTATGGAAATAATTAGTTGGTATTTTATCGATTCAACAACAATTATCTGATCTATAGATCCGAAATATTGCTTGATTTATTTAAAATGTATTACAGAATAAGATCATCGTATCATCAAAAAACGTAATATCTGCAGTTATTTGAATTCGAGCCTTTTATTGCCATTTTCTTAAATTCATTAATTGAAGCTACCGAATTGCTGAATAATTAACTTTGTTTTAAGCCTGATAATATTATTGTGTGTTTACGGTAGTCAAATATCTAGTTGATTTGGTCCAATTATTATAATCAATAAAGTTAGTCTGAATATTTTTTGGAAATCTTTGATTAAAATCAATTCTACAGACACAATAATAGAACATTTATTTTATATATTTATCTACAAAATGAAGATAATTAGCAGCACCCCATAATACTCTAGACCGCTTTGACCATTTAGAACTATTTCTTTTTTATTAAGGTGGTTACATATCCGGAAATTAATAAGTTTAAAAGGGGGGAATTCTTCGGATAGGAGATTATACTTTATTAATTAAAACACTACGTCAGTGTAATGTAGGTAGGCACAGCATTTAAATACGCGGAGGTTGAGCAACAAAATAGGTAGGTACATCGCTTAAACCAATGGAAGATAGCTCAAATGGTTGAAATACTATCCTAACTAGGAACAATACATTAAAGTTGGTGTTTTTTGCGATACATAATCAATAAATCAACAGGACAAACAAAGATTAAAGGAATACTAAACTATAGGTATTGTAGTGTTTAATTAATAAACTATAATCTCATTAGAAATATAGTTTGGCTCCAGTCCTGGGTTTTCAGGACACCAGCAAATCATACGGGGTCCATAATTATTTATAACATGTTTTTATAAAAATAGTAATAGGCAAAAATGGGGAATTCTTCGGATAAATAATTATGGACCCCGTATGATTTGCTGGTGTCCTGAAAATCCAGGAATGGAGCCAAACTATATTTCTAATACTTTATAAATATTAAATGTTTCATTAGATAATTTTAGAACTCTTCTACACCAAAATAGACAAAATCAGAGAGGGAAATAATCAATAGTTTTTTCTCGATTTGTGTTTCTTAGACAGTGTGCAAGTATTTCTATGCCTATGCCTAGTTTCATTCGTTGTAGATTTTATTTTCATAATATTTGACTGTTTTATTAGTGTTCGATGGTAATGTATTTTTAAAAGCAATTCTTGATCATTCTGTCACGGCCACATGATAGTTCAAAGGTGTGCAATCGTGTTTATTTACTTAGAAGTGATTAGACGATCTTTTCTGATGTTTTGTTTTCATTTGATCTTATATTAATTACACTAGTCGTGCATGTAGAACATATTATGAAATGATTTTTCACTTTTTTAAGTTGTTAGGAAATAAAACTTTATGTTTTTTATAATTTCGTTTTATTTCACTAAATGAAAAAGACACCATTTTATTTTAGCTTTTTCAAATTTTAAATTCTCATTATCTTCTTATTCTTTTGGAGAAGTCTATAATCACTTGCACATACATATAAGTATGTTGCCTAGTCTAACCTTTAAATTTGAGAAAATTTATGAACGTTTTGTGGACTTTCAGGCTTCTCTGTAATTAGAGGATGGACCTCCATTGATATCATTCTGTTACAGGGTGGTCCCGGATAAGTGTACAAAATATTATATTTAACATATAATTGATGATATCTATGCCTAGATCGAATCTGTTTTTTCCTATGTTTAGCTACCTAAAAAAAAATATTTTACATCTTAAAAACAATATATTCAATTTAAAATGCAATAAAATGTAAACCATAGGTGTTATTCCTATTTGGTACCCAATGATGGTAATTCCATAGAACAAAATTTCAGAAATCAATGCTTTTATAACGTATCAACCACCTGCCATATGAATTATCGGCTTGGTTTTGGTTGTTAACATGTTGCCAGTGTTTCAAAATACTAGCCTTCAGTTTTCCAAAAACATAAAATATTAAAATCTCTTAATGCTGGTATTTAATTTTACGATCATCCAACTATGGGTATTTAATTCCATAAATAGAGGCAAAAGTATTCTCTATGGACACTGTGAAATATAGAAATTATTCAAATCTTTTGATATATTTATGCTGTGCAGCTAAAATGCAGAAAAGTATCAAATTAATTTATGCGGCAATATGTAAAAAAATTTGACACTTTTCCTGGACCACAACGTTCATATTATAATTAGAAATTTTGAAATATTCTGTTGGTATATCAAATGTCGGATTTTGACTATAGAAATAGCGCTCTACCAACAGAATATTTGTATACACAAAATACTGGTTTAAACTCACTGCTGAGGGTCCTAAGTCGCGCACCATATCTCTTTTTTTATTGATTTAAATTTCAATAATTTTACATTTTTCATTTCTGACTGGATTGTTTTATGGTTTTCGAATTTTGGATTGACTAGATAGCACTTAAATCATCAAGCTTGACTGACCATCTTATCATGTTTTAGCTTGGGTGTAGAGCAAGATGCACATGATTATATAATTTTGATTTGATTTTGAAAAGTTATTGTTTCTATGTTGAAGCCATAATTTACACATCTTTCGGTTAGATTATATTTAATTGTATGATGTTCGTACTGTCGAAGACTTGTTAGATTTATATTTGTTGTATCTTTGTCTGCAGTTAGGGTTTCATTCTGCATGTTTATCTAAAAACAATTAAATGAGTTTTTCTTGGTGTTTTAATTAAAATTATGTCAACCACGTTTTCGTTCGATACACTCTATCATTTATTCTGTCTGTTATCTGAATGGAGGCATACTTGTTATCAAGCTTGGTTTTGCTCAGTAGTAAATAAATTCTTCAATGTAATTTTCTAATTTTAAATTATAAAAATAATAAAATTTATTTAGACCTGTTTTGTGCGAAGCACAAATCGAACCATGTTGGATTAATTAGAGCAAATTTTATTGGTTAAACAAGTTGTAATTAGCACTTTAACACATATGTTCAATTTTCATTTTTAACCATGTTATTAATAATTCAATTTATATCTCTATGCTTTTATATAAAAATAGACAAAATCAGAGAGGATAATAATCAGTTTTTCTGGGTTTGTGTTTCTTAGGCAGTGTGCAAGTATTTCTATGCCTATGCCAAGTTTCATTCGTTGTAGATTTTATTTCCATAATATTTGGCTGTTTTATTAGCGTTCGATGGTAATGTATTTTTAAAAGCAATTCTTGATCATTCTGTCACAGCCACATGATAGTTCAAAGGTGTGCAATCGTGTTTATTTACTTAGAAGTGATTAGACGATCCTTGTTTTATTTTTATTTGATCTTATATTAATTACAGAATTATTACACACATCATGATGTCGTGCACGTAGAACATAATATGAAATGATGTTTCCCCACTTTGTCTAAGTTGTTAGGAAATAAAACTTTATGTTTTTATTTTCGTTTTATTTCACTAAATGAGCCAATGAACCAACCACACTTTATTTATTTAGCTTTTTTAAAGTTGTTTTTTTTAAATATTATTTTCTGCTCTTTTTCAACTTTTGGAGAGAGCCTTAGGCTTACCCTTTTTTGAGAAAGTCTATACTCACTTGTACATGCGTAATGTTGCATAGGCTTAAAGAAATTTTATGAACACTTGTGGACTTGCATTCTTTTCCATGATTAGAGGATGGACCTCCCTTCTGTTGTATCGTCTTCTATCGTTTTTTATAAGTTATAAATTTGAAATTCTTCTGTTGATCATAGAAAAGTGTATAGTTAAAAACATGAAATGAGTTTTTCTTGGTATTTTAACTGAAATTAGGTATGTCAACCACAACTTTGTTTTGTACACTCTATCATTTATTCTGTCTGTTGTCTAAAGAAAGGCATAGGTACTTGTTGTTAAACTTGAATTTGCTCAGAAGTGAGGAAATCCTTTAAAGTGATTTCCTAATTTTAAATTATTAAAAATCATAAGTTACAAAATTGGATTGATTTTAGACCTGTTTTGTGAAAAGTGCAAATCGAATCATGTTTGACTAATTAGAGCAAATATTTTTAGTTCAACAAGTTGTAATTAGTACTTTAACACACACCCAAACAGATTTGTTCAATTTTCATTTTTAATCATGTCAGCAATAAGTGCATTTTGTTTGCTTGTTGGCTTGGAGATCATACCTTTTGAGTCGAATTTTTGCAGGATGTTAGGTACATTGGTAACAAAGTGGTCGTGACCTTCAAAGGTCACCAGAGCTTATGAAAGTTTGTGCAATATACATTTTGTCTTTAGTCTAGATTTTTGATCAATTAAACACAGTTCCTTGTTGCTATGCAATATAGGTGTCCTTAGCAACAGTTTCTAATAAAAAAATACATATGTATTAAAAGTTCATATGGTAACTACGGATACTTGTAATCAAATAACCATTAATCATAAAAGTATGTATGTTATATATTTGCAAAAATTGCTTGTTGCTAAGCCTTACTGTTGTTCTTAGCAAGCAACAGTAGCCAAGTATAAAGTTGATGTATGGCAACTAAGGTTTCACGTCGTCAAATACTTATAACACCATTGTTATAAGGGATAAATTTGTAAAAATTCCTTTTTGCTGTGCACTATTGACGTTCCTCCACTGTTACGGAATAATGTTCTGCTTATTACGTTTTTAAAATGTTATTCTGCAAGAGTGTAGCAATCGAACAAAAGATTCGAAAACAAATTTTTAATAATCACCGCAAAATTACCTAGTCTAAGTGCCAAATTTCATCAAAATCAGTTAATGTTTAGACTATGATGTCGGTGATAAAGGAGAATGAGAAAAGGTCACTTCTTTTTAAGACTACCCATACCTGGTTACTCTTCCGATTTAATCGTAACTTTTACGATTTTGGAAGCCATTTTCCGATTGTACGATTTTGGGGCGTTTTTTACGATTTTCATAATTTTTGATATATGTATATTTTTCATAGCCATTTTTAAACAACAGGCAAGAATATAAATGCCTTTTTACAGAAAGAAAACGATAACATCTATCTA
>JAUYWI010076909.1:0-13660 GCA_034780595.1 Parotoplana pacifica
ATAATATACATAGTGATGAAGTTAATAGAGATTAGTCATAGATATAAAATCTAAAATTGATAATGTTATTGATTATAGTATTTGAAACGTAGTTACTTCTGGCCCACCCTGTAGATGACAATAAGGAACATGAGACCTACTAGTTGTTTCTAAAAATGAGTAACTAATAAAATATAAAGTTTCAGAAAAAAGTCAATAAACTTGCAAAGTGACCTTGAAAGTATATAAACATTATGTAAATGTATTTGTGAACAAAGAACCAACAATGCAGAAAGAAAAACTATTCCCAGATTGTTTCCACAGCAGAAATAACAGTGTATTAAAGTTTATTAAGAAAAAACAAACACGAAAATGAAGTTGTTTAAAAACTCACTTGATCTTTCTGCAACATGTCAGCTTTGCGTAAAATTTTCATCGCATAGATGTGACCATTGTCTTTCTTCTGTACAAGTCGAACCTAGAAAAGTTGGGGAAAAAAAAAACAATGTCTATGCACGAATGACCAGTATAACGTAAGAAGAAGTGAACAACAAACGTGCAACAACCGACAACCACTCATGACTCACCTCACCAAAAGCACCTTTCCCAATCACTTTGAGAGGCTCGAAGTCGTCCACGTTGAGTCGTGCACGTTTCAGTCTTAAGAATTCACTTTCTTTGTTCGCATGGAGCGCTCGCTTCTCGTTTTTCTGCAAATAACGTAGGATTACATAATAATATGGATACATCAAATTATCTTAGAAGTTAATGACTAAATAGGTCTAAGTGTTCCAAAAGTAGATGGTGGCTTCCCCCTCAAAATGTTTGAGAAAGAGTTTGCTGAAAACATTGTTTGAATATTTGAGCACATTTTGCAGATCGGCTACAAAGTAATTAATTTTGTAGTATGTTAATTAATATCTCGGAAGGATTAGTATATTGAATCAGAGTTGACTTTTGTAACATATTATAATAATAATAAAACAGAGAAGACAACTAATTAATAGTTTCTATTAGTCGATATTGATTCTAAATAATTGCTTCCGGAAGGTATTTAAGACAAGCAAGAATGGATCCATTTATGTGTACATAATTCAAGATAATATACTCGTACGTGGGTACTCTCAATTCATTACTCGAATTTTTATTGTCTTTGATTTATACCACAATAAGTATATATAGATAGATTGTATAGACTTATTGCCACTAAAAATATACAGACATTTTTCTATTCACAGAAGGAACTCATGTCAGAAAAAGGAAACAATATCAGCATTACACGGAACTAGATCATTTGCCGCACCAGCAACAATCTATTAATAGACTAGTTACTGACACAATATTATTAAATATGCCGGTTACTAGCCATAATTTATTTTAAGAACATTTGTATTAATTTAAATTTATGTTCTCAGACTTGTTATTCCCCACATTTGTCCAAAATAAATCAAAACACAATTTCCAATATAATATTAATACTGTGCGATATATATATTTGAAAAAGAATGTAAATAAATTGTTGTTCCTCAAATAAAAACTGTTACGTTATCACGTGAAAACGTTTAAAAATGATTTAATTTTCACCCGGTTGCAAAATGTTCAGAATACATTAATATCGTCCTAAGAATGGACAGCAAACTTAGAGTCAGTGTAGCGTAGAAACATGAAATCGGTTATTAAAATCAAATGTTCTATCGCCTGTATCAAATGCACTTAAGCATTAAATAATACATGTCATAGGTAGGCACATTTTATTAGAGAATAAAAATATAGACCAAGTAGAAACAGGCTAGCCGATCTTAGGTTAGCATAAAATTTAGTATTATATATAAAAAAACAAACAAACAACCAAACCAAACCAGAAGCTATGTATGTATATACCTCTTCTTCATTCAAGCCTTCTTTCTCCATTCCTGATTCCAATAATTTGTATCTGAAAATATGGACAAATACAAAGATCTATACAAAACAGAACAAAACAAGCAAGTGCTCGCTGCAATTCTTAGGCAACTGTTCAGAGATAAAAATGTCTATAAAACGGAACTGTAGTGTTCTGAATCTAGAGAGATAAAACGGGTTAAAAGGTTAACTAAGTTGAACTAACTAAAGCAGCATTTTCTTGATCAGGACACTTGCTGTTTTTTTGTTTTTGGATTTTGTTAACCTCCGTCAAACAAAATGTGATGAATAATTAACTTGTAGCTTCCTATACAATATGTATGTGGACATATAAAATACTTGATTTTGTTAGTAAGCAACTAAGTTTACGTATGCAAATATGCACAACTAATATTCATACATGATGTATGAATACATTAGGATGAGAGTAAATGAAAAATTAAATCCAACTACAAATTCAAATATCCAATTATAAGTAATCCCATAAAGTGATAGTACATTTACATAATTTAACTCCAGTTTATCTGAACAGTTGGCTAAAAAATTAGGGAAAGAAAACCCTAGGCAGAATGTATTTATTATGTGATTATCAGATGTTATTAAAAACAGTCTCAGTTCAAAATGACAAATCAAATCTAGCAAAATAAAATCAGAAATGTACTCTCACCGGTTTTCTCTTTCACGGTATTGTGTCTTCAAATTGCAGTAGTAATTTTCTAGCGTAACTTTGGCAATTTTCACCTTGTCTAAGGTGTGACTACTCACTGAATTGTTCGTGTCTTTGAGGGTTGACATAGTTTTGTCGTCGCCTCGCTAAAACAAACAATAAAATTATTATCTATCTGTATTTTGAATTAAATCTTAATATTCCTGTTGAAGACTTGTTGATATTATCTTACATGATATACAAAATTTGTTTTAAAACATTAAATATAAATACATATAATAGCTACACAGAAAACATTTTTTTGTGAAATCACAGTATATGTGTTGTTTCTTTTCATAACATATATTGCTAATTCACAACCTGTTCTGAATTCACAAAAATAACGTTGTAATACTTTGTACAACCACCACATATATTGTGATTATTTTTTTCTACAGTTTATTGATAAATGAACTAGTGAAAATGTATGACATAACAGTATATTAAGGTTGTTGTTTTTAAATATTAGTAAAATAATTTTATAGCCCAATCTAAAATATTAATGGATTAACACACCACATAATGCTCAACAATTAAATATGAAATAAAATTATATTTTTGCACCAGAAAATCCTTTAAAAACAAGAATACCATATCACTTCAAAAATTTCATCAACCAATAAATGAATCAAAATGGTCTTTTGCATTGAAGAATCATTCTTTTAGTTTAAAATGGCGTCATAAAAATATAGATATGTTGAAGCTATGAAAAATGAACACCATGCTACAGTCATGAATGAAGTCTAAAAATAGAGGGGCAGATATTTATGTAAAGCTAACAATCTATAGCGCTATCAACCTTTCTAAGACAGAAAATTAAGTGAAAAGTTGTGTTGGCCAACAGTTATAGCACACAATTTCAGCAGGGTCGTCTTAATTAAGAGAACCGGAACAATACTATCGTATGTGTAGAGCAAAATGACAGAAAATCAAACCAATAAAAAAGTGAATAAAAACGTCACTTTTGACGAACACTTCTATACTTTAGGTAGGTACATGAAACTGAAGCTTGTATGTTATCATAGTCAACGATTATGTTAATCTATGTCAACAGAATTATGTCACCTAACTAATGTTTTTAGATGTTATTATACAGTGTTGTTAGAGTGCACACGTGAAATGTTAACTCGAATTATATTTACATACAATAAGTTCTTGTATGAATAAAGTTGAGATAAGTCTTTTATTTCCAAACTTGAGATAGAATTCTACGGCTCTCTATTCTACACATTAAAAAAAACAAAAATCTATCTCAGATTATTTTTTGAAAAAACCTATCTGAACCTTAGACCTAGTGTATTGTACTTAACCAAATTAAAGTGGTATTACAGGACACAAGATTAGAAAATCAAATGCCCAAACGAATAAAATAGCTGATGATTAGTTGTGGAGTCCAGTAACGTGTGAATGAATTCTTGTTTGGTTTAAATATTTCTTGCGTTGTAATGAATAAAAAAAATTGTTCAGATAACACACGGTCAGTGTTAATAAATTTAATTCTTCCGGTTTCTTCAGACTATTGCCCAAAAAATTTATATAAGATTAATTGATGTAACTACTGTCCTGTGAAAATGGATCTAGAATACCATATTATTACAAAAAAAAAACAATTATTATAAACAGGATTTTCTTTTTGGTAATATTATGGTATCAATTATGTTCCCTAACTGATAGGAAATAATTTACTTGTTCAACTATCATGAAACACAACAATGAAATTGATTTCCATCTGTTTTGGTCTTATAAATGTTCGTATACCTAGTTGACTCTAAAAATGTACGTTATGAAAGAACAACTATGTGCTTCAATTGCAGTAGGTAGCGCGGTTGCTTCACACGCTAGAGGATCCAAGTTCGAGAGGCCCTCCTACCTTCGACAAATAAGACCCCAACAGGTCGAAACTATTCTCAGTGGTTCATGCTGGTGGACTGCTAAATTATTCCACCGAATACTCGCAGAATGAAGGAGACGGAGCCAAGCGGTGACATGTTTTAATTTCTGAATAAATATCTCCGACAAAGTAACCATCAATACAAGGTGCTAATTTAGAAGTTACAAAGCCAAATTATATTAAGCATAACATGTGTTAAAATCTATTAAAATGTTCAACTAACTAATATACCTCTGTTCGTTTACCAGATTGGTGCGGTTCATCAGGGATTTTCTGATACTTCACATCGGCTAGATTTTCCATACTAGTCTACGAATAAATGAAAATACCAAAATAGAAAACCTTTCTTATACTACTCGTATTAGGTACAAGAGATTTGACAATAAGACGTTCATCAAAAATACTACAACCAACTATTTCTATTAGATACAGAAAATTAGGTCAAATGACCTCAATTAATTTGAACAGAAAACGATTTTATACATTACGCATGAATAATTACCTATATAACAAGAGACTCATTAATTTTTTTTCTCAAAATAGGTAGATACCAAAAATCATTAAATGAAAATATTTGAGAACGATTCAATTTTAAAAATATTTTTGATAAATTGATTTGAGGAAAATTGACGAAATTTTCTGTGTATCTTGTTCTTTAGGATTCGGAAACAAAGCCTTACCGCATGTGGAACGTGTTGCCCCATTCGCCATGGACAGAAAATACCTCGATGCGGCCACATCCAAGTTAAAACACTCCTAATGGGATTCACCCAGCAAAACATGCCCCATATAAATCAACACACTAGCAAGATGGTCCAACATTGAACTAAACAATGTACCTCGGGATATGAACTGTGTCACACATGTATCACACTATACTTCAGTTACTTAACATGTCACTTGTGATTGTAAGAATAAACTACGCAATTCCACAACATTGGAAAACTTTGGTGTACATGACGACGAAGAAAGAAACACAGAAATCTGGTCTACTTATTTAATACACCACAAAAACAAAGAAACAAAGTGATTGGTGTAAACAGAAAGAGATAGAGAAAGACACATTTAACATTCTGTAAAAAAATATACAGTCGCAAATAAATTTAAAGAACGGAAAACTTGCCATAAAAGCACAACACTCTGCGTTACCTAACTAAGCAACAGATACCACTTTTATAAACACCCAGTTGTGTGGTATGTCGCTTTTTAACTAAGTATAGGAGACGACGTGAGTAAAATGTAGCAAATGTCTACCTTGCATATCAATGTACTCGCCTACTAGTAGATATTGCATACGTTTCCTCATTAACCCATATTCCTCATGTTACCAAATCGAGATTAATAAATTATGGCATCATACACCAAACAAATGATAATAATGAAGTTTTATTTGAAGTAGCTTGAATTTTGTAAGGCAACGTAGAGATTGATTTTTTTAAATAACTGCTAATTACAGAATAGAAGCAATATTAATTAATTTTGATATTGGCAGAGCTGTAAGCTAAAAAAAGAGCTTAAATTTATAACATTAACAAGAATTGGGAAATTTCAATCAAATACCATTAGGTCTACATTAGTTTCAGTTAATAAAGAATTGGTTAGGGTGAACTGTCATATTCGTTTAAAAAAGTAGTAAATTTTTCTGTCAATTCATATTGCTACATAAACTCATTAAATGAAACTTAACCTAAATAAACTGAAAAATAAAATCAATGGACATGTTTTAAATTAGTCAATTCAAAAATATAATAATATGCTCTCACGCATGCCTTGCAATAGCATTCCCTAAAATAAGTTTGACTCTAGGATACTGATCACATAAATTTTTTTGTCTCGGCAGGTCCTACCATTTCTCTTGATGAGCAGAGAGCCAAAATGCTTCCACAGAAGTTGTAGAGACCGGGGTATAGAGTAGATAATTTTGGACCACAGGGCTTATTATGATCAAATCATCAGAGATTTTAATACTACACCATAGAACAAAACTTAGATGGTCCAATTACAAAAATTAACTTACAAGGTAAACATAATCCTGAGAAAAACCACGAGAATTCCGTTTGTCTTCACTAGACGCACCAGTAAATAACTTTAAAAAAGGCATCGACAATACTTAGCAACTAATGTGTTTCATATAGAACTTTTTATATGCAGCATTGGTACAGTGTTTTGTAACAAAACAAACCAATAAAATGAAAACAACAACACAAGAATAACAAGATTTGAACAAAATCTACCAAGTAATTATGAAGCTCGTTAAATATTCAACAATTTCAACAAAAAACCGGCAATAAAGAATTACGTAGCACAATAGTTTCACAAAATATAAAAGGCATTTTTTGGTTTAGGTAGAATCTTTTAAAAAATGACAACAATGAAGTTCAATAGAGATAAAAACGACCAAAATTAATAATAAATCATCAAACAATATCCATTTGTATTCTAACAAAACCAACTACTAGCTCTAAACTGCTACATTCAATCATAATTGCACAAAATATTCTGCATAAATAAAATCTCGCCGTTTGTGCATGCACTAAAAAGCTCGAAAGGATCACATGAACTTGTAACCTGGTAATGTCTCATTTTTGTATCTCGATAGTCACAGATATCTTTATTTAAAGAATAAGTCTTATCATGTACGGTTTAATATCTTATCTAAGTTTGTGTTGAAACAATACTTAAAAATCGATTAACAAATACTTTTGGTTTATGAAAAACCTTTCACTTTGCTTTATATGCTACACAAACATTTGTTATGAAAATACATAGATATTACATATATAGTAATGTGTGAGCAAATAAAAGATAGACCAGCAGCTAACTTGTTTATCAGAGTATACAATGGACCCGTAACCAAACAGATACGAGTTCTTAAATTCTAAATATAGAAACATTCATAACTTGAACCATAGATACCTAACTAAAATATTATGTAGTAAGTAATCATATAAATTAAACATGCATCGTTGAATATAAGATTGCAATCAATTGCTAGCAAATTTTTCATTTTCTTTGTAGACTGGTAATTCCAAAATAATCAAATCTATATAACCAACAGCTGTTGTTCATAGAGCCTTCATAGATTTGCGATTCTATTTTAAAGGAATATACATAATAGACAATTAAATTCATCTAATTATTCATAAATTAATACCAAGTCAATAATAAGATTCAAGCCATAGATATCCCTACTTAAGAAGTCGAACTATGTGATTTATTTTCATTAGCTAATAGAAACGTAGAGTAAATTAATCGGAATATAACAATAATTTCGTTAACCAACATACAGCACTGAGCATGAATCAATACCATACAAACAGTTTACAGTTATTAGAATATGTAACCATCTCTTATAAATGCATCACAAAACTTATTTACATTGTGGACTTAGTAGCAAGACCTACAATATTTAAATTTGGACAGAAATGTAATTCCATACTGACTAGACAGTTGTCAAATACTTCCACAAATGATTTTTTATCAATCATCAAATCGCAATTTACTTACTCGCATTGTGTCATTTTTGCTACAGGATATACATCTAGCACATGTAGTAACGATGCTCATAATTCGCAATCACAACAATGAGGCTTTGAAGGATGAACCTTCGATGATACGATTTGTTTGTTACTCTTTAACTTGATCATAAACAAAAATATCAATGAAGACACCACTTATAGCAGAAAACAAATTTAAAAAAATTCTTAATTCCACAAAACACAATGATTCCAATAATGAACTAATCCATGAGATCGATTAGTGAAACTAATGTAGAATAAACTAGATTAAGGATGTACATAGCTATTACATAGTGTGGTGGTAAATTGTTTTTGTTACTTATGAGTAATACATTCTCATTGTTCTCTCTGCTGAGACATTTTGGTGCTCACTGGCTTGTTGTTTGATACAAAGTGAGCCAGCTGAACGTCGAATGCAGTGCAGAAATCACACTATTAAAGGTCTATGACTATTTAATTGTTGTGGTGAGACACTCGGTGACAACACTGCCTAATATAACAGGTGGTTAATTTTGATCAACGGACACAACAATCAAATAACAAATGTCTATGATAAATAATCTCGATATAAAGCACAAATTGAATCCGATTATAAGATATAAGCACGCATTATAAGACATAAACTTAATGAATTGAAAACATATTTCAGATACCCACAGTGCCACCAATGTTATACTTTGTGATTACTTAAATTACTATAATAAATACTACGCCTTCAAACAACCTTCTCAACAAGAAAACCTAGTATCGCACTGCTGTAGTCTGGAGGCAAAGCTAGGCTATAAGAATATGAAGCGGTCTATTCTAATGAACTAATGGACGTATGTGCCTTTACAATGGCATAGTCTACGTCACAGTAATTCACAAGTAATGTTGAACTGATGTAGCTAGCATTTAGTAGAGGACTGTGGAAATTGTACATCATCTACGCACAAAGAATGCACGTACCTAAAAAGTAGGTACCTACGCAGAACAATACTTTCTGTGATCAAGACGTAAATGAATAGTCTGATAGACAGGCAACACCAATCAGTTAAATAATTAATAAACATAAAAAGAATCTAATAAAATAAAATTGGTTCTTCAGCATTGTTTTAAATATTTCAAAACTACAATATTAATTATGTACGTTAAAATGATTAAGTAAAACGACACCTGTGGAGTTAAAAATCTTACTGCGTGTATTAAATGGTCACTAAGTACATATTGATTGTAACTCGCAATCTAGTTCAATATTCAATCATACAACAGAGAACCGATTTATAATGCAGTCCAATATGCATTCAATATACAACTACTACATAATAAAGATGCATCCAAATGAATTGAATATGCAACTACTACATAATAAAGATGCATCCAAATGAATTGAATATGCAACTACTACACAATAAAGATGCATCCAAATGAATTGAATATGCAACTACTACACAATGAAGATGATCAAAATGTATTGAATATGCAACTACTACACAATGAAGATGATCAAAATGTATTGAATATGCAACTATTACACAATAGAGAACATCAAAAGGAATCGAATATGCAACTACTACACAATGAAGATGCACCCAAATGAATTGAATATGCAAATACTGCACAATAGAGAACATCAAAATGAATCGAATATGCAACTACTGCACAATAGAGAACATCAAAATGAATCGAATATGCAACTACTGAAGAATAAAGATTATCAAAATGTATTACATTTGCAATGACTACACAAACGATGTATATGTAGCATGCAGTTGTATATCCAATACAGTATGTTACCTATATGTTATGTAGTGTGTAACTGTACCCCATTAGTTAGCTACCTACATACAGTACAAAATTGTATCTTATAGAAGGTATCGAGTTTCTGGTGTCATATCTTGGATGTGTTGAATGAAAATATAGATACATTCTTGAATCTGTCAGTTTGGGCTCATTTGAAAGTATATAATTAGTTTTTCTACATTTAAAAATGAAAAACTCTGAAATAAAATTTATTTAACTATATATAGATTGGTGATAGAGCCGCCATAGGTATTAGTGCCTTGTCAGTAATGGGGGAAGGTAGTGTTACCCCCACCCTAGAATGTTGGAACTTTGTTCCATAACAATTCAAAAATAAGTATGAAATTTGGAACTAAGATGAAAGATAAAAATCTGCAACTTTTGCACGCACTCTGAAAAAATGAAGTTTGACCTAATTTGGGAAAAACATACTTTTACATAAAAATCAATTAAGAGGCTCTGTGCAAGAACCAGACAATTACAAAAAGTGAGTTTTTTCAAAAAGGCATGTTTTGTGAAATTATTTTATATAAATTTAAATTGTTTCAAAAGTTTTATAGTGGAATATCCTTGTGAATATGCATTGCATGGATATGGAAGTTCTAATATCAGATAAATTTTGTGGGAAAAACCAATCATGCAAAAGCCAGACAACATCCATTGGTTTTTGCATAGAAGCTCCCAATTGTGGTGTCAAGTAATGATGAAATTAAATAAAATTTGGTGTAGTATATATTCCAAATACATCATTATTCAAAATCTATCTATCTAGTTCTCTGCCTTGTGGCAGATCCATGTCTATGGATTCCCTATTATGTGCAAATTCCTTAAGATCTGAATATGACACTCTTTCAAGATCTGTAAACATGTTTTTCCTTGTTTGTCATGACTTCTTTTCCTTAGAAGTCTGCAGGTTATCTATTCTCAATATGTGACCTACCCAATTTTTTTTACACTTGGTAATTGTTTTAGTAGGTTCCTTCTTTCATTAATATCCATTAAGATTCTTCATTTGTCTTCTTTTCTTGCCATGAGATTTTCTGCATTCTTTTCCATATCCACATTTCAAATGCTTTGATTTTCTTTATATTGCTTCCATGTGGTGTCCACATCTTAGAACAATATAGAAATATGCTCTTTGTTTCTAATTTCAGATTCTTGATTAGAAGTTCTCTTTTGTAAATGTTTTTTTATCATTGCTATTTTAATTCTTGACATCTTCCATCTGATGTAATTTATCCCTCCCAAATATTTAGATTTCTCAACTTGTTACTTGTTGGCCATTCAGAGTAATATTGACTGGGGCATTTCCCATTCTTGAAATTCTCATTACCTTTGTCTTCTTTACATTGATCCTCACATTGAATTTTTAGCTTGATCATTGAGTTTATTTATAGGTTGTTGTAGTCCCTGTTCAGTGTTTGCTATTGTCCATTGATCATCCACAATTCATACTTCTTATGTTAACTTGAGACCTATCTTAATGTGCTTATTGACATTGTCAAACACTTCATTAAAAACATGGAAGCTATCCCATAAGTAACATTCTTAAGCATTTAAAAAAAATTTCTACTGGTTATGGAACATATAAACATTTATGTACTCTGATTAAAAAAATATGTATAAAAGCATTCTTTATTAGTAGTAATAAAACTCTAATTGTCCCACAAGTAACAGTATGGTTACTTATGGGACATACAATGAGGACCAGTCCTAAAAAACATTAATATAAAGAGTGTAAACATTAGTAAGTTAGTAGTAAAATATTTGCATCTATAGAGACAATGAGCATAGAAAAAACATATGTTATATATACTTATTAAATATAGTGAATGCATATAAAGAAATAGACAAACCTAGAGAGATATTCATGTACTGTTATTGATGATAGAGCCTTATTACATTGTGATACAATTTAAGGAAATTTAACTTGTCAAACATATTCATAAACAGTTACTATTAAGTCATAATTATCATTTAACATTGATAAATTTGTAATTGGTTTTATATAACCACATAGATATAATTGAGGATGTTTCTGTATTAGGTATCTACATATTAAAAACAACTCGCCTGCTGGATTATTATCAGCATCATATTTTGTATAAAATTTCAGTATCATATTTAGGAAACATGGCATTATTACTACAACAACAAATATCAACAATACACTTTTATTATAAAAATAATAGCATTGCTACTGCCACTGCATGATACACTCCAGATTGTTCAACAATTATATGATTAGTTAATAAATTTGAAGAACTTGGGTCTGTCCTTGATGTGCCACATTCTGGCCAAAATTCAATGATAAAGGAGCCTGATTTTAATGCCATACTGATGAGACAAATAGAACAAGGTGGTTATGTTTCAAGTTGTCTCAATGCATCACAGGAAATGGGGATTATGAGGTTACACACGTTACAGTATACAATGCTTTGAAACGTCTGGGCTACAAGCCCTACATACCACATCTCCTTCATGGGTTACATGAGGATGACTTTGATCAGTGGGTAGAATTTGGTGAGTCTTTTCTGGATGTTTTGGGAGAGGATATAAACTTTACATAAAAAATCCTTTGGACAGATGAAGCTATATTTAAGATGAATGGTAACATTAACAGACATAATTGTGTGTATTGGGCATCTGAAAATCCCCACAACATTTAGAAAAGGAAGTTAATCTTCCAGGTCTTGTTGTTTGGTTAGGGGGATAATTGCTTTCTTTTTTGATGATACAGTGTCAGGCCAATCATATCTTGCCATGTTGAATAATTGGTTACGGCCCTAGTTGCAAGCTATACCAAGATGAAACAGACCTAAATTTTTCCAACAGGATGGTGCAGCTTCACACTATCCTCTTATTGTTCATTAGTGGTTGGATGACAACTTTGCACTTTCATGGATTGGCCAATGTGGTTGGATGGAATGGCCATCATGCTCTCCAGACATGACACCACCAGATTTTTTATGGGGATTGCTTAAGGACAATGTGTATGGTAGAGAACCATAAACTCTTGAAGAATTATGGACTGCTATAGAAAATTCTGTAGCTGACATCGATGCTGACCTGTGTCGAAAAGTTTGTTTGTCAGTCCCAACAAGGTTACAAAAGTGCATTAAAAATAATGGACATCACTTTGAAGCAGAATTATAAAATTGAGATTTTGTAAAGAAAATAAGTATATGTTTTCTCCTCTATTTGTACCTAATTATGTATTACAACTGTTGTAACAATGTTCAATGACTTGTATTTATTATATTAAAACATTTCTTAAAATCTTCCATGATCTTTTTAACACCCTGTATAACAATTACTTGTGAAAATATTTTTTAGATCATAAATTCATGTTTTAGTTTTAGTAATTAATGGTTAGAACATCTGCTAAAAAATAAAAAGCCTGGAGAGTAGCTTGGAGAATAGAGGACAGCTACATAAGTATGTGAAAAAATATAGAGAAAAACAAGAAAATCACTACTAAAAACTGTAGAATGTCGAGAAAAAGGATATAGATTCAAAAAGAAAGAAATATGAAAGAGAAATAAAACAAAATTTGACAGAAAAGAAGTTAAAACACCTACAAAACCTTTGAAGGTAGCATTTTCCTCATCTTCTTTAAGCAGCCCAGTAAACAGAGTAAAAGCTCAATTACCCTCAAGCCCCACCAAACAGGCAGCAAACAGACTACCAAAATATGTTTTTTCAAGTGACATTTGTTCATGGGATTAAGAGAAACCCAAGCCCAGTTTTTGAAAAAAATGCACAAGATAAAATTGGATTAAGTAAATTTTCTGCTTTGCATCCAGAATATACAGGGTGTATCAGAAGTAACCGTCGAACTTTAAAAAAAGAACAATGTATTATATTGTAATTGTATGCATTGAT
>JAUYWI010076920.1:0-13659 GCA_034780595.1 Parotoplana pacifica
AATTTACCTTACAATATGTAATCTTTACGAAAATGAACACGGGGGGAAAATAAAAAAGTGATGAACGTTATATAAGCTGCACCCCCCACTTTTGGAGTTCAAAATTGGGTTTCAAAGTGCGGCTTATATTCCGGAATATACGGTAATTAGAAATTCTGAAATACATAACACACTAAAGTATTTGATTAATTACAAAGTATCAATTGGACTTAATCCTTATCAGGGAGGACACTACAATATATAGCACTTGTTCTTTTATTGTGGAAGAGCATTTCTATTTTATCAAGGTTAATTTTATTTTAATTGGAATGACAATAAATAAATAATTATATATAAAAATGTAATATATTAATTTCCTTTAAACTAAAATAAATAAGAAAATTAAAAGAATTTCTATTTGATCTAATCCAATAATTTTATAATTATTTTGGCCAAATGTAAATAATTTAATATTGTTTAATATTTATTTGTAATTATTTTTTAAAATTTTAAAATTTTTATGTGCTGTAGTTAACAGAATTTATTTCTATATTACTTAGATATGTAAACTATATTAGTTTAAATTAAAATTTGATGATTTGAGATATATTTAATACTAATTCTAAATTGATTAGGTAAACCAATTATAAATTTATATTTGGTGAGACTAATCTACAATTGGTCAGTATTTCTAATTGATCATTAATATGATGTTTTTGGAATTTATAGTTAAGTTTAATTTGTATAGGGTATTTTATATTTAAAAATTAATTTCAGAATGTTAATTGTAAAACATTTTGAAAATATGGTTGGTATAAGGCTGTAGGAAGTATATCAATATTGGTCAGGCAACTTAGGCTAGGTGCATATATGTAGCCCTAAGGGGGTACATATTAAAGTATGTTTATTTATGTGGGTCTAGGGTAGTATATATCAAAGTAGTACTTTAGGTAGACCTAGCTAGATCAAAGGAATGGTGGTGTTGGTGCATATAAAATCATTATTGAATAATATAAGACTATTTTGCTATATTTGAAAGAGAGTTTGTTGCCATTTTTGGAACAGAGTTTAGGTTTATTATACTTTGACAATATTAAAGATACAATATGACATAAGTTATGTGAAAGTTATTGGTTTGGCTACTGCCAGATCTGCAAGCCCTGTTTCTATAACCATGTAGGTAGGTGAATGATAATGAATATTCATGATGATAAATAAATTAAATAAGGCAGATACCTTAATTTAGCTATCAAAACTTACAGACATTTCGCCCATTTACTTCAATAACTTTGTCATTTGTTTTAAGTCCACCATTTTCACTTGGAGAATTAGGGTCAACAAAACCAATAAAGTTACCAATGGGTGCTTTTTCTGAATGTAAATTAAAACCATATCCATTAAAAGTTGGCCATCGGTGTAAAATACATAATCGTAATGCAGGAAATGTATTATTTTCTGACATTTACGTGTGGTTAAAAATATATTACTGTACAAATATATTTGAAAGAAAACAAGCGTCCCATACGATATTTATTTAATTTAGATAAACACCAAACCCAAAACAGAATACTATGACTATGAAAGTAAAAATATATATTCTACGTTTAGAATGCTATTCTAAAATTTATCCAGATGAAGAGTAAAGGGGAAAATAAAAAATATGTTATGTTGAATGCTCGGGTGGAACTTAAAAAATATAACATCAAATAAGGTTTATTCATGAAAATTAATTTTAATTTTTATGCATATTAGGTAGTATGAATAAAATCTTAAAGTTAATTTTTAATGTTTAAAGTTAATTTTTAGATCGTTAATTTTATTAAGAAGTATAAAATTTATAATATTGTATCTCTGAATGTTTTTAAATTGTCAAAAAATGCGTATAAAAGTTAAGGTTCGAAATTTGAAATTTTAAGTCTATTAAAGCTTAATTTTTTCATACCTATTAGCTAGCATAGAGTAGGTTATTCTATTCTAGCTAGTATAGGTAACCTTTATAGCTTTAAAGTTCTAAACAAACATTTGGCCTAACATATTTTTCTTCTTCAAACACCTATAGCCATATATACAAGTAGATATATCTCTACCCCTTTATTTGAACATTTCTAAAATTTAGAATGTTATACAAATCTATCAATTTGTAAAATTTTAGAAAATTTGAACAGGAACACATTATTGTATCAAAGAATGTGGAAGGTTATGTTATGCATTTAACTTTCAAAATGTTTCTATTGTTACGAGAATTAATGTTGGCATCACCAAATACGGTAACGTTATTTAATGATGATTTCGACATTTTGATTTCTGTTATATGTAAGGAAATCAATGTACCTATCCATTTCCAATGCAATTGGTCCAATAGCCTCAAAAGCTACATAAAAATTGGTCTATTTAAAACCAAGCTAAATTTATCTGCACACAAAACCATTTGTTAGGTGTCTTAGTTAGAAAAAATAGTAATTTAGATACAAGAATGATAAAAGCATCAAACATTGTCAAAAATTAGGTGACCTTAAAGGCTTCAAAATTTGCTCCTGTTACATCATTTTTCCTTTTAGATCCAGTTGCTTTGGCCATAGATATGACGAAAAATCAGGAAAATCTATAATTATATTTGAAAAAATTAAATCGTAAATAATTATTTAACTGTTCTAATTCATATTTTAAGTGTTGCTAGGGAATTTTCACAAATTTTATTTCAGATAACTTTGATTTTATTACATAAAATGTTAATCTCGATAAAATTTTTCAGTGAGCTTAGTTCAGTATTATTAAGTTGTTATGAGATTTATTCATTTTTATTTGTTATGTTGATTATGTATAATTCTTCCTCTATGATTTTGGTTGTTTCTGTCTAACATTAAACACAATTTTCTTGT
Organism: Parotoplana pacifica; assembly: GCA_034780595.1. Lineage (NCBI taxonomy): Eukaryota > Metazoa > Platyhelminthes > Proseriata > Otoplanidae > Parotoplana > Parotoplana pacifica. The sequence continues at coordinate 2,859 of JAUYWI010076920.1, forward strand.
ATTGAGTACAACACTAGTAACAGAGAGTAATATCTATGACTGAAGAGAACATGTCAATTTCTGTTTATTTACATCAATATGAAAGAGTACATTTGTTCCTGTGTAATGTTATGTCTTAATAACTTTTATTTTTAATTTTACCAACGGAAAAACTCCTTATTTATATCACATCAGATCGGTGTTCACCAATTACAATAAAGTGATTCGTTTAAACAAAAAAATTAATAGGGGTTGAAATACTTAACATAGAACAAGTATTAAAAAGAGAAGTTATGGAAATATACAAATAATAATTTAGTTGGTGTGATGTATGAGATTATTTGCACGAGCGTAAATTTTAGGTTTCGTTGTGAATCGCCTTAAAAACCCACAAAGGTGTAGGTAAGAAATCTGTTAGGTACAGATGAAATGAATCAAGTTTTTTTGTGAACTTAAAAAATGCTTTCGCTAATTATATATGCCTAACACTGCCGAATAAAAATATCGTTTGTGATCTTCATACTGATACTAACAACTTAGCTATATTGTAGTTCTTTCACAGAATAGTAAACCAGTCGAGTTTTGTGGTCGTCTTCTATGAACTAGTGAGAAAAACTACAGTAGATTCAAAGAGAATGTTTAGCCATAATTTTTTTCTCCAAACACTTATACATTATTTGTTATAAAAGATTCTGTCTATTTACTGATCATCGTCCACTACTCTGGTTAAAACAACAAACATTTTAAAAAATGCTGTTGTAGATGGGCGTTGACGCTCCAAGACTTTGATTTTTCTATTCATTCACCATGTTACTGGGACTGTGAACATCTTAGCCGATGCAGTAAGCTGGCAGATTTAAGAAATGAACAAAATCAAGATAATGATCTTCAGGTTATTAAAACCTCCCCCTTAGCGGAGGGATGAAAAGCTTACTATGCCTTCAACTCCACAGCTTGTTTTAAATAACGATACAAATCGAATCCAACAGCACAACAAAACTACTTGCAATAGCGCCTTTTAATCTTTAGTATAAACTGATCTATCTTTGTTACGAGCTGTCTCATTGTGGCCACTTAGGAATTGAAAAAACTTTTGCAAGAGTCATGTGTGTCAAACGGTTACTGGCACGGAGTTCGTAAATCTGTTGTCGACTAGATTGCTTTCTGCAAAAACTGGCAAATTGTTAAAGATTCCGCAACAAATGGCTTCAGCATCTATATTTCCTGGTCAATTTGTAACAGTTGACATCTTGAAATTGCCGCTAGATCGTGGATTTTGTGATATTCTTCTTCTAGTAGATACATTTTCTAAGTTTCTAGTTGCTTATTAAGTCCGTAGAGACCTCAGAGATATTATTATCTGATTTCAATAATTATTTTACTACATTTGATACCCTTGAAACTTTGTTAACTGATCAAGGCACCAATTTCGAAAGTAATATTTTTTCCAAAACTTTTCCAAAACACAAGTTGACTAAGAGTTTAGATTGTGTTAATGGCTGACAGAACCAGGCTAAATACCTTAACCTTTCAAACACCGTCACTTCTCTTCTTTGTCAGAGAAATGCCTAAAGCCCCGATCTTCGAGTCTCAATATGATGACTCGATTTATCCATTATTTTTGTTATGTAAAATAATTTTGGTTATGGTTCTGTGTACGTGATCATTAAACAAGGTTTGCTTGTACTGAATACACCAGTTTCACGTACCTAATAAAATGGAAAACGTAAAACGCGTTATCTTTAAAATGGTCAAATTTGTAAAACTAGAATATTCAATACTAAATACATATTTATATATCTTTTTTGTAATTAAAAATTTTTTATAACAAAATAGAAAATTTACTATCAACAAAATTATTAAAATTTTAATGATTTCCTAGTTACAAAACAATTGTGAAGTGTGAAGTACAAAGGTTGATTAATGAAACTTCATGTACATACATAGGTACATATTCATAAACAGTTTATATGCAATACGTGTTATCTAAATGTAACAGGTATTTCATTTAAACTCTTCATTTATATAAAAGTAGGTGTATGTAGCTACATGAAGTTTCATTAATCTACATAACTCTGATTTTATTGGTATTTGACAACATTTATTAAATTAACTTTCACAAAGCAATTGTTGATATGGACGTCAATAATAGCATAAAAACTAGGAATTTTACCAATTTATCCCACATAACTATGATTTTATAGCTGTCTGACCAGCAGATAGCTTTAATGACCAGAAGGTTTATTATGATCTTTTACGTAATATATTTTCTACTTAGCAACTGTTGCTAGGAAGACAATATTTACTAATGTGTGCACTACCTATATTAAGACCAAGGAGATCAAATACTAAAATAGGTGAAATCATTAGATAAAAGTACCTATAACAGTATTGTGTTTTTAGATAAATGATATTATAAAATATTACAGCTAACAATGTCAAAAATTTATGGATATCATATATGTCATAAATTTTCAACATGCTCAATCTTTTCTACCCTTTCTCAGCCTATCATACTGAAAAACATAAATTTTGAGCTACACAAGACTTTGAATATTAGTTTTCAAATGTACATACATTGACTTTGCTCTAATACATAAAATATCATTTAATAATATAAATACAATGGCATTCATAAGTAAGTATTATTTTGCGTGAAAGCTTACATAGTTCAGGGTTTGATCTAACCTATTTTTTTGCCTTTTAGGTCTTTAGCCTAATAGATTAATCTAGACCAAATTAATTATGGAATATTATGATAATCACTGTTTATGTTTTTTCCCAAAAATATAATTGTTGGAATTATTGGACACAGACAAAAGAAGACTAAAATTTGACGCCAATATTTTATTTCATTTTGTAAATTCATTGGAACATTATCATTGTTTATTAAGTTGTTTTCAAATATTCAACTTCTTTTAGATATTATTCTTCTATCTTTAAATATACATATTGAGAAATATTAATATTCATTTTGTTACCAGGTTAACAATGGCTACCTAAATTCCTATATATTTTAATAAAATTGTTGTATTGTAGGGATGTGTATTTTAGATAAGGCACGAAATATTTTTATTTTAGAGCAAAATAATTAGTTTATCTTAAATAAATCATAGAAACTATGTCGTCATGCCACTTAAAATAAAGTATCAACAGGTTTAATGATAAAAACAATAGCATTCTATTTGTTCATCATCAGTATAAGAATCAAGATAATTTGTTTAAAATAATCCATCTCCGTTAACAAATATTATTCTGCTTTAATGTTGTGATAAACCGTTAAACGCTGACATTATAGAACCCACTAATTATACCTAGGTATCATCAAGCTTCAGTTTTGGTTTCTGCACTTTACTTAATTTACAAATTAAAGAGTTGCTGCTTTTTTGGTTAATCATTTTTCAATTGATTAATTAATTTCTTATTGTTTCTAAATTTCATACAATTGGCTGCCTTAGAATTGAAATTCAATTAAACGTTCTAATTTAATCATAGAATTCCACACTTTCAGATGTTTTGTAAATGCTTATTTCTTTGTATTTTTCTGTGTATCTAAAATCATCTTAGCGAAATATTATCAGTGCAACAATGATATCAGGAAAACAAATAGTAAATTCTACTCCATCATATAACCTACAAATTCATGTATCCAATCTCCCAATAACAAAAACTAAGTCTGTGAATTTCCAAAATCGTCAAATCAAAACGTATAATCAGCAGGGGCATCCAAAGTCTCAAGAAGAAATAATTCGCGATCAAACGGAATTTGATAACCGTCTACTAAGTCGTATTGCCAACAATTTACCACTTTCTTATTTCCAAAGGCCACTGACTACTTCGAAAAGTTATTTACGTCATGTTGCTCCTCCTCCATTGGAAGCTTCAAGAACCAGTTCAGTTGCAATGCTCTCAGTTCGAAGTAATAACGATGTCAAACAGGAAATTTCAGTCATTAAACAGGTAAGTAACTGTTTATTTAGTGAGGTAAACTGTAATTGGAATTAAAATTCATGACATGAGAATAATTTCAGCAAAAATAATTTTTAAATTTTGGTTTCCTTGGTTGTGCAATTTTTTTTAAATTTTCTATTTATTTGTTATAAATATCTGTGTGGTGATCCGGCTTGGAGGAAAGGAGTGCAGTTTCCATTAAGTGCCCACTCATAAAGACAATTTTTAGAAATTTCTTGCAAGTATTACAAAAAAATATTCCAATGTAGGAAACATTAGATAATCAAAAAGCCGTGCTCATAAAAACTTTTTTTAGAAATTACTTAAAAAATTATCAGTCCTTTCAAAGCAAAACTTTTACTAAGCGCCCAAAAGTTTCATTTAGGCGCATTTGGGAAAATTAAGGGGGGAATCCGCGTGTGCCCCCTGGATACGCCCTTGAATAAGAGTATTTCTACATAGTCTCTCTTTTTATATCACATACATTGTTATTAGAAAGCGTTTTTGGATCTCCACTCATCAAAACAAATTCCCTTAGTCGATGCCCATTCAAGTTCGATGTCTTTGCCCTGTTTGAATAGTGAACAATCGGTATCCAATTATGCTAGACAACGCGCTCTGGTTAAATCTGCAACAATAAGACGCAAAATGCGCTACTGCACACCACCGTTAGATTTGTATGAAATTACAAAGTTAGTTTACGGAATATTACTATTACCTATTGATCGAAATTTTTATATTGTAAATAAATATCGCTATTTTTCAATTAATTAAATTTAGAAAATTAAACTATCGAATTTTTGACTCTCATTCCATCATGTCATCATCACTTTAAAAAGTTATAATACAATGTGTAAATAGGTGGTAAATGGAAATGTAGACAAAAAGCATTTAATGCAAAATAATAGTGAAAATGCTCTTATCTCATATTTAAGAAAATTAAAATTTTAACCTTACTGTCACTGTTTCTTTTTTGACCTAGGGTATAATTTATAGGCTACTAAACAATAAGCATCATATTTTTTACTCAGGTTGTAGATCATTTGAAGATAATAAAATGTAGTTTTATAACCAATATAGAAATTAGTTAGATAATTTGTTAGTACTTTGATACAATAATATAAATTTAAACGACAATAGTGGTTCAAATATTTTAGCATTTGGTTGGAACATACTTATTCCTTTTAGTGAAAACGACAATGATGAAATGGCGGATCTACCAAAATTTGATGATGTAGCAATGCCCTCTTTAACAAGCTCAGAAACACAAATTAAAACGGAAAAGACTTTGAATGAATCTCAACGATCGTTTGAAATCAAAATCAATTTTGAAACAAATGATCCTCCTATAGATGATTTGAATGAAAATTCATATATGATTGAAACTAATGAAACTTCCGAGACTAATGATTTTGAGAACTCATACACCGATAGCCCAGTTTCTATTCCTAGAAATTTTGAAAGACAAATTAATTCAGACCGACGTAAAATCAGCAATAATTATCGCAAGGAATCAACTATTGCAAATTTGGAAGAGGTTTGCGAAGAAGATTCCGATGACATTTCAATGAAAGGTAATTGATCAAAAATGAGTGTTGAAACTCATATTAAAAGATTCTCATTAAAAGATGATCCCTAAAGAAAATTTAGTTGCCAAAAAATCTAATTACTGTATTTTGTTCAGCATGATTCTTTTTAAAAATTACATGAATTAATGAATAATGCAATGAAAAACGTATATATAATATAATACAATATTTTGTATAAAGCATAAAATTATTTTTTGAAGATAATGGTTCTGTTGATGAAAACCTAATAATAAACTCTCAAAATGTTGAAAGCCAATCGTCCAACACTAATACTATTGAAACTCAAGAACTCAGAAGAAGCAATTCGGATACTACTAAGCCTGGATGTCGTCAAAAAAAGATCTCAATCATTGCTGCCTCACCGGAAGTTTCGTTGCGCGACGAATTTGGCACCATACTCACAGGGCGTGAATTCAATGTGAAAGAAACTGCAGCAGATTTTGTAGCGCAGCAAAAACTTAGTGTTCAAGAGTCAGAGAAAGCGTTTGTTACAAATGAAAGAAGACAAAGTCTACAGAGTGAAGTCAGTGGAGCATCATTTAATAAGTTCTTACGACTGAAGGTAAGCATACAACTAGACTTTATTTCATGCACTTAGTCTCTTCTAATCGTCGAGGGTCTTAGGCATGGTTGTACTAGGTACAGATGTACCTAGTACAAATATGCCATGGTCTTAGAATATTCCAACTCAGTAACATTTAAAATATAGTGTCTGGGAAAATAAGGCTTCCGCTCAAAATACCTTAAGAAATCCACATGGTTTGAGAAAATTAACGATTGGACCAATATTTACAAAAGTTTAAAATTTATAAATTTTGTATGAAAAATAATAATTGTTCAATTTTTCTTTAAAAACGCACATTTATGGAATAAAATTAAAGTTGTATCTTGTCATAAAATATATCTATATGATAGTTGCAACATATCAAAGAAAAATATCACTGTGATGTGCTGTATTTCAAAGGCCTTTTTTAAAGCTGCCAAAACTTTCGTCAATTATCAGTGAAATATTATAAATTTATACATTATTTCATTTAAGTTAAAATTTCAAGTAAGATAAAAAGTATTGTATTCAATAGCTGAATAAAAAACAAGTTAGGAAATAATTCAGTAAATTACAAATAAATTTTCATCAATGATTATTAATTCTATCATTGGGGAACATCAATTTCTGTTGTCAATTGATAAATAACAGGATCATGAACTTTAAAAAAAATTTATTCAAAAGTAACTGTTAATTTATATTTATTTCAGCCAACCGATAAATTGCGTCGTGCCATCAAAACGGTTTCTTTACTTTTGAAAGCTACAACAACAAATGCGTGAGTAGGGAGTCTCAATATTATTTTTAAAATATTGTTTTCTAATATTTTGCAGTTAGATAAATGTGATAAGGGTAATAAAATATTTTATTTATCTAAGTTAGGTACCTATGTACATATTGTTGTCAAAATGCATTTTTTATTTAATATGTTTAACAGATGACATACCTACCTAATTAATATATTATTGAAAGTTTTTCATAAATAGTCAAATTTTTACAAATCTTACACAAAATTCTAAAAATGATGGGTTCTATCAAAGATGCTTCTAGATGCCAAATAAAGTAGGAAATTTGGTGTTTATATTCTTAAATTCATCTTGATAGAATTTTTAATGACTAAATATTGAAACAAACTGTCAATCTAATTAACTGTAGTTTCTGTCGCTTGGAGAATATTACTAATTATGTAAAGATAATATTTTTTTTCTTAATTAGAGTAGTTGTATTGTTGAACCCACTTATACTAATACTCTAACTATCTTCTAAAATTGAATTTTAATTTTTTTTAATCTATGGATATATACTTTTAAATAACTATTAATTTAATAAAATATAATCAGGAATTTCTCTATCCACTCAAATAAATATTAATTATTAGGTAAAGACTACTTGTATAAATTACGTTGTTATTTTTATATTATTTTCTAGTGAACAACAGAAAAAACAACAGAACAAGTTTATTAGTAACTCACAATCGTCAACCGAAAGCATGGATTTGGATTTTGACATTACAGCATTCAAAGTAGTGATGCATCTAGTTTAGAAAGTATTATTTTAGCCTAGGCTAAATAAAAAAAAATAATCGGTCAATATTTCATCATTAGAAATACAAAACTCTTTAATTGCTAATTTTTAGATAAATAGAAGAGTTTCTGTAAATGTTTTAAACACATTAGATAAATGGAAATTTGCTATTCAAGGTTTATTTAGCCTAATTAGCAATGGCCTGGCAATTTAGAGGTTCTCTAGAGTCGGAAAGCAAAAATAAATGTGTAAGTGTTTAGTTAGGGAAGCAGAGTAATAGTGACAAAGAAATAATTTCAAATATAATTAGCTAATAATGCTGATTTTAGTTAATTTTTCATTCCAGCAGCCACCACAAGACCGGTTTCGACCTCTTTTAGGTCTCATCAGTTTGTAGGTAGGCTCGAACCCAGATATTCTGGCGTGTACCTAGGGCAAGTGTCTTACCCACTGAATTATCCAGGCCGCTAGTAAGTGAGAGCACACAGTTGTTCCTTTAATTTACCAACTGTTAATAAACAGTACAACTGTATCTAGCCACTTTATATTTTGACCAACTACTAACAGTATAGAACAACTTTTAGTACCACTTTGTCAATCCTTCTTGGTTTGCTGTCCGGTCCTTAAATTCTCTATAGATGTTTGGTTTGAATTCTTCTAACATCCCTTTTCTTGGTTTTCCTTTTCCAGGTTTCCCTAGAAATCGACCTTCCAGAATTGCTTTGACCATTCCTTCTCCACGTATTATATGTCCAATCCAATTTTAGGTTTAGTAACAGCTGATTTCGTAATAGTCTTGAACTATTAAATACCAGATGTGAAGATAGAAATGATAGGTAGATTACTGTTGGAAGAAAGTTAACTTCATTTCTTTACAAAAATCAAACGTTTCTTGAAGGAGTTAACTAGATTAGACCATTTAGTTCTTCTGTGGATGCTGTAGTAGTGTTCCCCACTACTTTTTAGTAAAATAGGTTTAACCCTAATTGTATTTGTTCCCGGTCTTAGTGATATCAGTTCTATTTTCACTGTAAATCGTTCGACTCAATGCTTATGGAATATTGTCAACAATAATAAATTATACTTTTTGTTTTCGATATACTGTTCTAATTGGACTTGTGCAGAAAGTTAGTACCAAATGAATTAGCCTCTTTATCGCATAAGAATTCTGAGGAAATTTTTCAATTATGTTATTTTAATCTCAGTATTTGCCGCTATAGAATATAGAAAACAATGGTCATCACTTTTCTGTGGCTCTATGAATTGCGCATATTAAGAATATCATATACTTTTTCATAACCAGATTTAGTGTGGTATTCAAGAAATTCACAAATTGATTAGACTTTTTCTCTAGTTTATTAATTACATAAATCAAAGTGATATCCATTTTTAAGTAGACTGTTTTTGAATTTATCACTAGACTCCAGACAGAACGTTTCATTGCTACATACATGGTCTAAGTACCTGAATTAATTCATGATAGAATTGTATTTAATTTCTTCTGAACCAAGTTCTATCTATAAATCTGTTTTGACCACGTAGACTATGTACATCGTAGGAAATTAAGCCAGTCAGTATTAAAAATTCTTTCCATAGTAAATTAAATATTAGGATGGATAAAATTCATATGTTTCAAAAACTCAGACAGTTTCTCAGCGCCATGTTTCCAAATATCAAAAATGTCATCCATATAACGTTCATACAAGAGCGGCCAATAATCAGTCGTGTTTGATGCTACGGTTTCAATATCATGCGTGTATAATATTGCTATCAGAGGAGCCAAACGGTTACCAATTGCAACACCTTTCTTTTGTTTAAAAAGACCATTCCCAAATCTAACAATATTGTTGTTCAAAATTATATATATTTAGCCCCATTTCTATTTCATTTAAGTTGATTCCATATTGAACAACAATATTGTTAGATTTGGGAATTATCTTTTTAAACAAAAGAAAGGTGTTGCAATGGAAAATGCTTACTTGCAAATTATATCAATGCGACAGCAAAAAGCAGCGTATGCTATTTCAACTATGAATATGAACTACTTGTTGATGAAACAATGAAAAAATAGAAGCCACATATTATTCTCTTCTATAATAAGAATATATGTATTTCTAGATGCTGGCCTGTAGTGGTATGGCAAAATATGCTCGAAATTGTCGTTTTAAATGTTTGGATTGTTTACAAAAAGGCCGCTAACTCAAAAATTTCTTGCAAAGAATTTATTTTTAAGCTAGTGATTATCTTAATTTGGAAAGTTCAAACCCAAAGGTGATATTCCACCAGCAGCTGTCCCATAATACATCGAGTTAAATGTTCCGTAAAAGCAGGAATATTGTATGAAAAGACTGTAAAAGACAACTAGAAAGACACTACACACAAGAGTGTGTAGTGACTTTCACATAGTTGTCTTTTACATCCGTAAAGATTCAAATGACCACATGTGGGGAATGTGCTACTCTGTAAAAAGTGATTTTCAATTAAGTATTGTTTCTTTCCTGATGGTTTTTATAAAAATTACTGACTTTCGAATCACATAGTACCCTTGTATGTATTGATTTAATTTGTATAGGTATATATTACTATTATGTAAGTTACATTAGTTTTTAACTACCTAATATTCTTTTTATTATTGTAAATACAGTTTGTCATTTTTAACGCCTTCGGCTTTCTCATGTTAATATGATTAAGGTGAAATGCCAAAATTTATTATATTTTTAATTTTTTGAAGATTTGTTTAAAGAAATATTTTATTAAGAATTGTTATCTTCAATTATCCAACAAACATATTTTTTGTGCTTTTTAGGTCCTTCGTCAAAAGTCTTTGAGTGTAGAAGCAATTAAGGTGCTCAGTACGCACCCAAAATTAAGAACGAAAGAACAACTTAAAATTGCACTAAAAGGATTGAATGAAACTGTTGAAGAGTTTGGTGAATTTCCCATGAGTATGCAAGAATCACTAGTTCGTGTCGGTTGGTATGAAAGGTTGGTCAAAGTTTTATTTTTAATGAGTGTTTTAATGGAGGTATTTATTTATTTTATTTATTTACCATATACATGCATAGCCTTTCCAGGCAATATCGCATGACACAAGCAAATGTACAAGTTAGGTACGAGTACATAACAAGCAAGTAATATCATAAAAGGTTGGACAAAGGATAAATAGCAAAGGAAAAAGTAATGTTAATCTAAATTAATAGGAAACCTTGATTTA